>JAZFAU010000077.1:800000-877900 GCA_037178615.1 Dione vanillae
GGGAACCTAGTGTTAAGACACTCCGTTGCTTAGTCAATGCTTTCTCCGTCCCCGCTTTCCGATAAAAAAATCCGAAAGATTCCGAAAGAATATAAAATTCATTCGATTTTTCAGAATTGAAATTTAGTTTTAATAGCTGAAATAATTTTAAGTATTCTTAACACCAATATTGAAATATGTATGTAATCTCAACAAAATTTGTTTTCATAAAGGTTACGTTGAACTTCGATTAGGATTCGATACAATAGACGAACGAGCACATTTTCATAGTACCACGACTAATTGATTCTGTAATTTAATGAAAATATATAATTTATAGAAATTTACTTAGGAATTATTGAATGATTACTGAATTATTAACTGTAATCCTATGGAAAAACTTGGAAACAATTAAATTTGTATTAACTCTGGCTTCTCATACCATGATTATACTTAATAGACCATGGCTATACTTAATAGATTTAAATTATTATTTTTTTTCTCTGGAAACTAAGTCTACCTTTTTCAGCATATGCATACGCATACTATGCTTGGTCAACCCGGTTTTGGGATAACTACCACGATAGTAAATCGATGAATTAGTCTTATTACACGTTAAGGCGACTAAAGTTTTATTATTTATTTTGCAAATAATGCTTAAAGTTGAAGTAACGTTTTCTATAACATGCGGAAATTGCTTATCAACTCAAAATGTCTGAAATTAGGGTAAGCGGTAGCGCCAAGAGACTAAGTACTTTTTTTTCGCCCTGCTTTGTGACAAAAATCTTTTAAACAACAATAACATATTTTTTTGTATTTTTAATAACAACGTTACCAAGAAAACCAGTTATCTTTCTCACGCTTTTTCCTACAAAAAAAAGTAAGGAGAGGAACCTAGCGAAAATGCCCTCGGTTGTCCGTTTTTGCTCAAATTTCCAGTCGTCTTACCATAACTAGAAAATTGACCCCAATCAAAACAGTCAGAAACAGTGCCTCTGAGCCACACCGGTTTCTACGTAGATATTGTATACTAAATATTCATGTAAATGATGTTACTTAATCCTTGGTCTATTGCCCTTGTTGAATGTAAGATGAGTTAATTGCACATGTCGATCGAACAATAATCCTCTTTTGCGTGTTTCTCATAGACGTCAGATCACGTAGCTTATATCGTCAAATTCGACAAATGCCACGTTATGAAGCAAATATACTTATACGTGCCATTCTTAATTGCTAATATTAATTTCTGTATAAAAAATATATTTACTATTGCTTGCTACTAAAAATAAAATTTAAATTTAGGACCGTCGTGGCGCAGAGGCGCAACGTCTGCCTGTAACGCGACGGTTACTGGGTTCGATCCCCAGTCGGAGAAGATGGATTTTTCTATTTCCATTTTCTTCGCTCTAGCATCTAAGGCAAAGCGCGGCGTTGAGTTCCGCCACTCAACACGCAATGCCTCGAAAGCGGCGGAAAGTGGGGACGGAGTAAGCAGGGACTAAGTAACGGAGTGTCTTAACACTAGGTTCTTATGGTTCCTGCAGTTCCCTCTGTCTACCCTGCCATGTGCGAAAAAAAAATTAGATAATATGTAATAGTTTTAATATGTTAAATAAGGTAATAGATTTAAAATACAGGAAAGAGGGAATGAAAAATATATAACATTATTTTATATGTTGATGTCCTTGTAGCCCAATCAAGGAATAGTGGCAAAAGTCGTGGGTTCATTTATAATTAGACCAACTGACACGTTTTCTATGTTTCATAGTCAAACCTCATGGCAGAAGAAAATGAGTAAAAAAACTTTAACAATTTCAATAATTGTGCTCTTATATGAAATTTAATTAAGTAAATATTGCCTAAGAGACACGGCTTATAGTATCTCTAAATTTATATATAACTAAAGCTTTATAATATCTATAGAATAGACGGTTACATATTATATTGTATTGATACATGGTATGAGATATTGTTACATTGTATATTAGAATAGGCTGGTGAATATGTTATGACCAAACCTTGTCGTGACACGGTTCCAATTTGACCTCCTCTTAAGGGCGTCGAGCCAATTGACATTTCCTTAAATTTACGTCTGAACTTTCAAAGAGCCCTTGGAAAATGTAACTTAACAATATTGAATCGAATATTATTGAAGTTATTAAAAGTGACGTGAATTATGTGAAAACTTTGCACACTTTTAAGTGATCATAAAAGATTACCAAATTTTCTTCATTCATTATTACTATTATTATTACATATACATATAACAGGCTTGTAACACTTTCAGTATTTAATTATTTTGTTTATTATAAGCAGTTTATTATTTAGTCAGTATATTATTTATCTTTATTTCATGTTCATTTTTGTCACATTTGGTAGGAAAAAAGAGAAAATCAAAAAAGATATTCGATAAAAAAATGTTTTTAAGAAGTGTTCAAATTTCACAACCATCTCGTATTACACAGACAATTCTCAACTGGCAAAAAGGCAAAAGAATCAATCAATGATAAAACAAAACCGGAAAGCGTAACGAAATACAAGTAACGTCAGTCAATTATTCAATTTATATTGATCGACAGTTAACCCTGAGTTGAGCTAAAAGAAATAACTTACGAAATGAAAATAGTATGTAAATTGTTGGGAAAAAATATTCCACGAAAATGTCAAATTCGCATTGTCACGTGTCAGTTCCTTTTTATGTTACAAGCCTCGGGCTTTGTTTTACTCGTACCCTTATATATGTACAGAATGAACGGCTTTAAGACTACGAACATGTATTTTAGAAATGATAGTCTTTTGGTATTACTGTATATATTATCTAAATTATTATATATAAAGTATTTGATATGAACAGAATATTCAATAATAACAAAGATATATATTTTTATATTGAAACTGCGTTAGGCTCACATTAAATATAATATATAATATAAAAAATTGTGGGCCACATACACAACACAAATAGGTATATGCAAAGAAAACCATCAGTTAAAAACAGCATTAGTTAGGTATATAGCTATATTATATAATCTACGTAACAATTATTTATAATAATATAAAAGTTATAATTTGAAATTAAGTGAAAATTTTAAATCTTACATTCTATTTCTACTATTCTGAATATAAATTCATTTAGTTAACTATGCCATAAAATTGTGGTTATTAAATATAAACATGTCACTGCGTGCTTTCGTTGGCTTATACCTAAGCCTCACACGAAATATCTGTGTTATTCGAACCTACTGGAAATGTTATCACAAAGAATGAGATGGGAAAAACTATTACCTGTTTTTCTCCAGTTAGATTCGTATTTCACAGGTTACCTTTCACTTTTGATGTTATTTTCAGATAAATTCGATACATTTAATTTCAATTTTTATATATAATATTTTTGGCTGCTATTTCATTTAAGTACAGTAGTAAATAAGTAGTAAATTACAAGTTATTTCATAAAAATAAAATTATTTAACAGTTTTAAATTGAACAGTATTATAAAAGCTTTATCTGAATTGAATCCAGTATTTTTGTAGTCAGTTTCCCGTAACATTGTGAAATCTACAATTTCCCTCCGGGAAATAGCCTGTTCCATTTGCATTTAATTAGTTTTCGAAAGATAAAAAAAACTATGTAATCCACGGAATACCCTATTAAAGCGGGAATGACATTATATTAGGGCTACTACCGTATGGAAAAATCTGTTTTCATGCAGAAAGAAGTATTATTTTAATAAGAAAAAAAGCTTTATACTTATCTATTTGATTTTCATTCTCAGAAAATATTTATAAACTATTATAGATATAATGCTCTGTATTGTATAACATCCCAAGGTGAGAAAATAATTAAAATATCAAGAATTGTTTCTATGAAATATCATATTACTTAAAAAAGTCTATAAATAACCTAAAACTCGTGACATATTGTTGGATTTCGTAATCACTATTGGTAAAAATACTTTAAGTCTAGTTTTATTTAATAAAAAAAGTTGAAACATTACCTCAAGTTTACCTCCTCCTTAATAGTTTTTCTCCTGGTGGCTTCGAATGTAACTTCATTATCGACCTTGACACAAATAGTTGCGGTCGATTTTGTTAGTACATTCTACATGCAAAGGTCAACCGAAGAGACATATTTATAGAAATACAATTTACAGGTTATTGTTACATTTCGTATAAAAAATCTTATTTTTTTTTAATTTTAAAGACGTTTCTATCTATACCTTAATGGATGGCACCGCACCCATGGCACCTCTGCTATTATTCGGGGGGCGTGATTTGATTTGAAAGCTCGTTTGTCTTGTTTCTCTCATAAAAAATAAGTTTTATTTTATTTCCGCCTTTTTCGAGGCATTGCGTGTTGAGTGGTGAAACTCAACGCCGTGCTTTGCCTTTTTCCGCGAGTAGGAATCGAATCCACAAACCGTCACGTTTACAGGTAGACGCCATGCCATAAATAATAGTATGCCACTGCACCACGACTTATGTTATTTCTTGTAATATTATTCGAACACAATCTAAAATCATGGGTTGGCTTGATTCACAGATTTCACGGATGCTCTCCAAGAGATGCTGTTACGTTCAAGTGAATACTCCAGAAATTATTCAGTTATGTGTATGATCTACATCTTTTCCTTTAAATTGTACATCGTCTAAGGATACAGGACAAGTAGGCAATACTTATATATAAAATATCGTCGCATCTAAGATATTAGCTGTCAACTATGCAGTCCTATCTACTTAATAACAGGTACTTCGCAAATTCTTATGTTCAAACGAATAATTCAAACTTTCCAATACGGCACCAGTGTCGCCTGAGAGGGACATGTAATTAAACTTTGGTCCGTATGACCTTCCTGTAGATTGACTTAATCAGATATGCTGACAAGAAAAATTGGTGAATAGGATTTTATACTATTGAAACTTTAATTAGTCGTTAATAGATACATATTTCTTTAAACGTCAGTAAAGATCTACTTTATATTTATTCACACAACAGTTGATACAAAATAAGATATAATAATGAAAGATATTTTTCATAATACAAGACATAAATACTAAAAATAGAAAAAAAAAACGTTGAGAAACATGAGTATGAGTAGCTCTTTTATGAAACATATTTTTCGGAGGCGTTGTCACCACAAATCTAAATATAAAATGTGTTACAGTTCTTTTTCCCTAATGAAATAAAAAAGCAAGCATTAAACAAGCAAGTATTTTAAGCAAGTTTTTTTCATAAACAATATAATATGAACTTGTAATACTGTAACAACATTGTAATACTGTTAGAACGTACATTTATGTGGGAAACGAATATCTCGAATATCGAGATTTATAAAAGTAAAATCGACTAAAATAAAGATAGGCAAGAAAAGATAGGTAGGTAGGTTTGTGTGCATGAAAATATACATACATACATACATAACTTCACGCTCTATCCCTAGCGGGGTAGTCAGAGAGAATATTATTAATAATATTATTATTATAATTTATATCATGAAAATATTATTGATACATTTTTAGAACGCATTTCCAAGGCATCTTAGTAGGATCAGCATCATATCAAAATTAATATGATACTCATCTTAAATGTACCCTACTACATCGATAAGCACCCATCGTTAATGCATTTGAATGGGCACCTTTTATAAATATCGCTTTTTGGTCCTGGGCACGGTTCCAAGCTCCTCTGCACAACAACACAACAGCATCCAAACGTTAAATCCATTGAATATTATATAGTTTCATCCTTTTATGTCTATGAATATTAGCATCCAACAAGTAGTAAAAAATGTAATTTGTATCTTTTAATTAGAACTTGTAAGCAAAGTGAGATTCTAGTTTCTAGCATCACTCCATTATTACATATGTTCTAACTTCGTCATATTGTATGTAATGTACTTTTATAAGTACATTTTTATAACAATAACATATAACTCAAATTTTATTATAAAAGACAAATTGCCAACTTAGTAATTGAGTTTTCCAACGCTAGAAGCCATTTATTTAATTACTCAGAATGGTTCCTCGGCCTAAGGATGGTTTTGTGCTTTTTGCCCAAATCGCTATTCGAGGGTTAGCCGAATTGATGACAATTCAATTTCTTTATCACTTTGTTGTCGTTATCTTTGTTCTTTATAAATGTTTTCAGAGAAAAAGCCAAAAATATAGTATTAATTAATATGTATTTTAATTTTTTTTATATAGAAAATATATAGATTTACGTAAAGCAACATTCATCGTGTCAGCTGGCCAAGTATTATTTTAACAAGATTCTCTTTTTCCCACCTCCCCTAATGGAATGCGGTTAGCTGTGATATAACACCATTTTTTATATTCAAGCTTCTCCTTTATAATAGCCCTTGGTTAAATTAAAACCCCTTTTTAATTATAGCAACCTATTATATTATTTAATATTAAAACGTAAAAATTTTAAATTATGTTTTTGAGCTTTAAATGATATTTCTAAATGAACATTTAATTTTAAAGTCATTAGTACCATAAAAGCTTTTTAAATTTCAACATCTCAGCCAATTACAGTAATATATATAATTATTATATATGTTTTCTGTTTATGTAATTATTCTCAACCTTTTACTTTAAGTGATGTAAATATTTTTATGAAAATATTTTCACATCAAACAAAGAGATAAGTAAACAATGAAGATTATTTAAATTGTTGAAACTTGAAGTTCAAACACAAAGCTCTTTAATTCAGTACAAAAACATGAAATTGGTTTACTGAATGTCAAGCCTCTACTTCTAGGCCGCAAAGAAAATACGTCAGACTAGAGTGGAACTTGCAAAATAAATTAACCTAGACGATTCAAGGAGTATCATTGTTACTTGTTAATTAACATATTGTTTTTAGAAAAAATAATACTAAAGCTGTAAAAGTTAATAAATATAGAATTTAAAAATGTACTTTCATTAATAACTTAGCATAATTAATTAAATCTCAGAACTAAAATAATATTTACAGTCTAAAACCGAGCTTTCGTGTTCCACTCACATTAGATTTATAAACATAAACCAAAGAAAGTGTATAATGTAATGCGATTACGTGACAAGCTTTTGTATGGCGTGAATCCAAACAGCCCATTTATATAAGACGAGCAAACATCCACGTGTACACCCGTTGTTATAATACGAAACAACATTTAAACGATAAATATCCTTGTATACTCGCGTATAATGGACAATACAGTATAAAAAATATTACATTATTACACGAGTTTTTCGGTGTAATATTGTGTTTACTTTTTAATATATTTTGTCTGCGCCTAATTGGGTTGCGAAGGTTAATTTACGTATGAAAAAAGATTTCAGTATATTATAGGTTTAAATAATAAATGAACCCCTAGGGTGTGGGGTAATGTCAACGTTTTCTTTGTTGTTGTTGTTTCAACGGCGGTTTATGTATAATATATTTTTATTTCTATAATATTTCCTTCGGTTCGAAATGGCGTATTGTTTATTAAGAGCCAATTTCACCAGTTATAGATATAGTTTCAGATAGTAACTGGTAGTTAATGTTATCTACTAGATAAAAATTGATAGCTTAAACAGGTCTTTATCTGCTAGATATTTCTGTCTGAGACTTGTGAAACCAAAATTTGATGTTTATCTGCGAGACAAGAAACGTATTTCCTATCTGGGAGTTTATCATCAAGTAGTGAAACCGGCCCTTAGTATTTTATATATGCAGGATGTCTTTCGTACCTTTCAGTGACATTCTTTGCCTTGTACTAAATTTGAACCAATAAAAATTGCACGTTATGAAATGTGACAATCTATTTTATCGTACGTACATTAAATATTATTTTTTACTATGATAGTAATATATTATAATAATATATGTTATATACATCCGTTAGCAAACGTTAATAATATACAAATGTGACATTTAAATCCGTACACATATATATGTAGAAGTATATAAAATAACATAATATATGACTAAAAAGACATTGTTATAAAATATAATAAATAATGACTAAACCTAAAAGCTTATTAAACATTTTTTTTGCATTAATTCAAAATATTATTCTTAGCTTTGTAAACACGCACAATAAAGAATACAAATGTCATAAAACACAAATTCAAAATATATTTTTGCTCTCGTTCCATTATATTTTAATTTCAAGTTCATTTGAATAATTCTTTCGGATAGCGAAATTTTACCGCAGAGGTTACGGACGGAAATGTGTCTTTTGTTTTAGTACTAAAATGGGAATAAAGGAGAATTTAAATTGGACCTTCGTGAATTTTGGTTAACTAGAATTGCTAAACTGCTTTCACATACTGAAATTGTAGCCTGCTACGTGAGGCTTTAATTGAGGTTAGTTAATGGCTATATTTATCTTTGCGTTGGAATTTTTGTTACAATCTTGCTTTGACACGAGTGTAATTAAGAATCTATGTTCAATTTATTTCTTATGGCAGGGTAGGTAAAGGGAATAGCAGGAACCGTGGAAACTTAGTGTTAAGTCACTCTGTTCTTTGCTATTTCACTTTTTATATATAATGTATATACTTTTAATGCATTCGTGGTGATTTTATAATGGATCGTAGTATACAGATTCTGCGTGATTGTAGGTTCGTTTACAAATTAAATTACATTCTCGTTTATTTATATTAGTAGTTAAAGAAACTGCATTTTTTTAATATTTTGCATGTTTAATGTAAATAAATTTATTTAGCTATCTAAACTTTAAGTCATAAGTATTTTTTTAACTTTATTTATATATCGGTATTAATATAAAGGAACTTTTTTTTTTCTATATTCGTATCTTTTTTAAGAACATTCACAGTAGTTAGCAAATCAGATATTAATTAAAGCACCCAAATTCTCTATGAATAGAAGCTGAATTTCAAAGCTCTTTCCTTTCAATTAAAAGGTCAAAGCTTCGTGATCGACATTTTAATGAAACTGCCCTACTACTACATGACAATGTTTGTTCTTTGTAAGTATATTATACTCGAAGCATTTTTTTTTTAAATGATACCTACAAAGATAACAACAATATTATATTTTTCAGATACCTAATTTTTATATGTATACAACTTCTGTACATATAAATAAAATTGGAGTGTCTATTTGTGATACAAAATAACTGTGGTTTACGGAGGCAGATAACTATTTACACGTAAAATATTTTAAAAATTTTTATGTTTGTCGTTTTTTTCTGAGCTGATATACGAAAGTTTCTGTATAAGATTGCTAGGGGAAAAACGTTCAGGGTCTTCTTTTTTTTTTTTTTTAGCTTCACGCTCTTTATCCTGCACATGGCAGGGTAGGCAGAGGGAACTGCAGGAACCATACGAACCTAGTGTTAAGACACTTCGTCTCCGCTTTCCGCCGTTTTCGAGGCATTGCGTGTTGAGTGGCGGAACTCAACGCCGCGCTTTGCCTTACATGCCAGAGCGAAGAAAATGTAAATAGAAAAATCCATCTTCTCCGACTGGGGATCGAACCCAGTAACCGTCGCGTTACAGGCAGACGTCGCGCCTCTGCGCCACGACGGTCCTCAACGGCGACGACGGTTCAGGGTCTTAATCTTATATTTCCCGCGTAATTGAGATTAATGTGGGAATACATTTTTTCCAAAATATATCATATTATAGACAGCGAAAAAAAAGTGGTTAAATTAATTTTCCAAAAAAAAAACTTTGAAGGCATATACGTAAAATTATTCAGATAAAGATTCTGTGTAAGTGTAGTAAACGACATAAATAAGTCAATTACTATATTATAGGGTAGTTCCATTCCTTACGGGCCGTTGCCTACATGCAACTGCTTCCTTTGACATAAATTCATAATCATCTAAGGCTACTTTCCTATACACATATGTTATATAAATGTAAATCTGAAAACATAAATGATTGAAACAAAAAAAATTTGTTTTAGATGTAATTATTACTATATGACAACTTCATTCGAACTTAACTTCATAAGAAACTAATTCTACTCGATGGATTGCGCACCTAACCGATTGTGTTGTAGGAACAGGAGCTTAGATTTACAACTTAAGTGTAGGCTTTAAGGAGCCCCTCTAAAATAAAATAATACTTCCACTGTATACATAAGCTCCTGTCACTACTTCACCAAACTAGAAATGATTCTACTAATGTGACTTTTAAAGTACGTTCTCGAAATGAATTAGTAATAATTCTAAAGAGATCCAGAGTCGGTCGATATCTTTTGGCAAACTGTAGATAGTTTGCTGTTACACCTGTCGCTCAACTACTACTGACCGCATACAAATTGCTTCTAAACCTACACCTGGTCAGTTCGTTAGTAAGTTCGAAGTACTTGTTAGCTATAGTGCTATTATAAAGCGAAATGGATACAGAACTATTCGATAGGTCTCCAGTCATTTTGCACTTAGAATTTCTATTTCAATCCTACTTGATTGTGTTTCTATCACAAAATAAAACTAATTAATTTAGCCTAACATCTTTTTTTTCTGCACTGCGCTGATGGAAAGGTTTGCTGCATTAACTCCATCTTCTTTTTAGTTTGCCTTAAAAAAATATGCACATATTAAAATTAGAAAAAGTTTCGTAATCATCGTGTCACACAATCGGCTAGAGTGGATACTAGAAGATACGAAGTAAAAAACTTGCCAAGAAAAAATTAATTTTCAAATCTATCTGGTCATCTTTAACTGGTTAGTAGGTACGTCATAACAGAGAATATATATATATATATATATATATATATATATATATATATATATATATATATATATATATATATATATATATATATATTGTTCTTAAATATCGTTTATTAATTTCCTTCAGTGATTAGTATCCATATATTCTCTAAGTCAGTATTCCAGTTGCTTCTATAACAACGAATATTACTTCAACAGATATGTTCCAAAGTTTGATAATTTCCGTTATTAGCAAATGGTATTTACTTAGTTCATATAGTTACTACTGTAATCGATAATAATGCTAAATATAACATATATATATATATATATATATATATATATATATATATATATATATATATATATATATATATATATATATATATATATATATATATATATATATATATATATATATATATTTATTAATTTCCTTCAGTGATTAGTATCCATATATTCTCTAAGTCAGTATTCCAGTTGCTTCTATAACAACGAATATTACTTCAACAGATATGTTCCAAAGTTTGATAATTTCCGTTATTAGCAAATGGTATTTACTTAGTTCATATAGTTACTACTGTAATCGATAATAATGCTAAATATAACATATATATATATATATATATATATATATATATATATATATATATATATATATATATATATATATATATATATATATATATATATATATATATATATATATATATATATATATATATATATATATATATATATATATATATATATATATATATACATATACATATATATATATATATATATATATATATATATATATATATATATATATATATATATATATATATATATATATATATATATATATATATATTATATATATATATATATATATATATATATATATATATATATATATATATATATATGTATATGTATATGTATATGTATATATATATATATATATATATATATATATATATATATATATATATATATATATATATATATATATATATATATGTATATGTATATGTATATATATATATATATATATATATATATATATATATATATATATATATATATATATATATATATATATATATATATATATATATATATATATATATATATATATATATATATATATATATATATATATATATATATATATATATATATATATATATATATATATATATATATGTGTATATATATTATATTTAGCATTATTATCGATTACAGTAGTAACTATATGAACTAAGTAAATACCATTTGCTAATAACGGAAATTATCAAACTTTGGAACATATCTGTTGAAGTAATATTCGTTGTTATAGAAGCAACTGGAGTACTGACTTAGAGAATATATGGATACTAATCACTGAAGGAAATTAATAAACGATATTTAAGAACAAAATATATTTACATATTGTAGTTATATAATTGATGCCTATAAAAGTCTCTAATTAAAATTTAATTTAGGATCGCTTAAGCTGTTCGAGTATCATCCAAAACTGTCGAAGTCTGCATAATTCCAAAGGATAAACAATGGGATTTCTTTGTTTGGAACTCATCTTGGAGCTTTAAATTAAAACCAGCAATTTTGATAAACAATGCCAAGCTTTATGGTTGATTGTAAAATGTTTTATAGGTTTTTAAGAAAAATATTCAAATTGCAAGAGAATATATAACAAAATAAATAACAATATATAACAAAATAAATAATAGCCAGCGACAAAACTTTATATGATTTTAATTTACAACAAGTTCAAAATGCCTGTGATTAAGAATCAAAATAATACTAAAGATACTTTCATATATTTATTGAACATAACATAAAGTAATATTGTTTTTTAATTGCAAAGCTCGTTCCACAAAAATATTTGGTTCCGGTAAATCTCGAAACGTTATTAGGGAAGTGTAAATAAAGCAAAGTCTACACAATTGCTTTTCCGCGGCCTACATCAACATAATTCGTAGACAGTTCAAATACACCTTTAGTTCTCAACGTGGGCAAAGTTATTTAGGCCTTTTATTGACCGTCTGATACAATATTTATTGAGTTCTTTAATGAAAATATTCATATTCATTTTTGTTTACTTTTGGCGTCGTATTGATATTGATTTATGTATAAACTTTATAAATCGTGCTCAAGTAATGTATGAAAAGCTTTGTTTTAGTAATAACACATTAGAATATTGTTTTAATAATCTTATATATTTTATCCAACGCTACCATTTAAATATTTAGGTACACACTGAATACTTACAGTGAGTGAATACTGGATATGTAAGAGTGCAAATAATAGTCGATGTCAATTTCAATATTAATTTCATGCATTTTAAATATCAATATTGGATAATTCGGAGCGTTATTTTGTTGGCTATACGTTCATTGCGATTACGAAATTAATATAGTAATAATAAAAACTATTTTATTAATATTTTTATAGCTAAGTCAATCATCTATTGCTATAAAAGTTGAGTTCATAACATTTCAGTTACGCTCTGTGGTACTCAACAATGTATATATAGTTATAAAAGCGTTTATATATTAGAAACTTTATCAATACGTCACGAATACAGGTTTCCAATAAGCTTCTGATCATCTATTTCAAGTTGGCACTCAAGTTTTTAGGTTCATTACAAGTTAATAAAGTTATTTAGTCAAAAAAATATAAATATAAATGTATAATAAAATATTTACTCTGTACAGCGCCCTCGTCAACAAAGTATCGGGGGTGTGCTCCGCCGAGAGGGAAACTGGAAATGCTTCCTGTTGACGCTTATGATCGTCGGTTGTCTTGGCTCCGTCGCTTGGTGTAGCACAGCGGAGATCGATAGAGAACTCATTGATCTAAATACGTAAGTTTTTTTATGTATCATCTAAAACATGTGTCATAAAAACATATTATATGTGATTTTTTGTGTTTCTTCTTATTTATAGGTATAATATTATTCCTTTATTATTTATTTTCTGCTAAGTTGTTTTATTTAATAACATAATTTTATAATTTTACGCTAAAAACACTTCTTAGAATAAAAATAAGTTTTAGAAATATCAAAATCATGTTAGCTTAAAAGTAAAAGCTGAAGTATCATCGTTTTTTTGGTAGCACATGCCGATTAATATAATACAAGAAAAAATATTATAATACAAGAAAAAATGTACAATGCTTACACGATAGCTATATTATTTATAAGGTTTCTCATCAAGCCCAATAAAGTTCTCCCTTTAGGTGTCCATTAAACGTAAACCCAACATATCATTACCCTAACCGAAACAATAAAGATAATTTACTCGTTAAAATGTATTAAGTACGAAATATCTACTTAACTAATCAATTTGTTTGAGAGAACGTTCCTACTAATATTTTTAGAGTTTTTTATTTGCTTGAGTATTTTATTCAATCATATTTAGATCAATACACGAAATATAATTAACTCGTTCACATTAATTGACAATAACATCCTTGGACAGCACACTAAGCTGCCGGAAGCACGCCATTATACAGTTCTAGAACACTAATTAGAAAGTGCAACTTCGTGAAAACTTGGGTACTGAAATTGCTCTTTCATTTCATTAAATTCCAACATTCGACGTTTGGTTATAAGTTTATGAATAGGTAAATTTCCTATTCTAAAAAAACAACCCTACAAAATATTAACTATAAGTTAATATACTTTCACATAAAAAGTTTAGATCAAAATTATAAATATACAACTCTAAATATATTGAAAATGACTGTCTATTTCAGAATCATCTGTTCCCAATGTGCATTCATTAACATAACAATCAGTGTCGACAACTTTCGTGGTACTATTATGTTTGATTAATATTACTTATGTGAATAGGTTAGGTGTGAAATTCGTAATATTTTGACATATTACGACCAATTAAACTGATTAGAAAATATAATCAATTAAATTTAATTAAAATAGATTAAACGTTGAATTTACACTCCCAAAATGTAATTATAATATATATAATTAAAAAAATCCATTGCACAGTACGTACATGTATAGAGCTAATATCTCACCACTAATAACAATAAAAGCAAACAACAGTAAACAAAATTATTACCAGAGATCCGTAACTAATCTAATAACAGTTTCATCTCCCTCAGGTACCCGATAAAGCGGACAGTGAGAGAGTCACCATGCGATGTAGGATACGCGTACATTCCCATAGCTTTCGTATTACTTCTATACGTGGTATACCTGGTAGAGTGCTACCATAGCACAGCAAGGATACAGCTGGCGAGACGAGTTGATGTCGCTGCTGTGACAGCCAGGGTTCATGCGATGAGGACTGCCACTCCACGAGTCTGGTATGGAACATATTGTTTTATAGTATTTATGTTTAATATTTATATATTTTGTATATATGTTATATAATTTACTTAATTCTCTGTAAAAACAAAGTGTGTTAACACTGATTTTTATTCGTGTACTTTGCTAAATTCAGTATGTGCCAGAAAATAATAGAAAATATTTTGTTTAAGATTGTCAACGATATTTTACTACCCCTATCAAATACAAATTGCTTGTCGTATACATATATTTATAGATATTACTTAATAATAAACTAATAATAGATTTCGTAACATATTTGCAAACTCATCCGCAATGTTTGAACTTTGTATTGACATATGGTTCAATCAGGTAAACTTCAGCATGAATATTGTATCAGAATTTTACCTCCGCCCACGCCCCGTGAGGGTCGTTTTAAAATTCATTATTCTGAACCATCGCCGTCCCCATAATTTACCTTTACGCCCTAAAGCTATAAATAACACGATTAATGTTGTGATAACAATAAAAATTGTAATCCTAAAGTTATTGTTCTTAAACATTACTAGGCATATGATGATTACTTAAAATCTGATATATACGTGTATTAAAATAGATATCTCATACAGATAACTTAAATATTACTTTTGATATAAAAAAGACAGTAGAATTAAGTTAACGGTATATAAATTTAATTTAGTCGTCAACTCGTATACATAAGATGTCTTAAATTCATACATTATGTATAATATAATGTATGAATGTAAGAGAAATATATTATAATGTAAGAATTTAACTACAATATATGGAACTAACTAACTGTATTTAAGATAACTATAGGTTAAAAAATTTACTAAAGGTAAAGAGGTTAAATTATAATTCAACCTCTTTTTTAGCCTATAGTCACTTTTTTAACCTATAGTTAATATAAATGAAAAGTCACTTTGATTTCTTAATACATGGCATAATAGAACAGTGTCTGACTGAATTCAATAATTTTGGATGCGATTTTCACCCGGGACAATATACTTTTTACTTCAGGGAATAAAATGGATGGCCTTTTGTAGCTTATTTTAAACCATAGGATGGGCAGAGCTGAAATGTCATATCAGGCAAAGGGAAAATAGAGCATAAAAAATGATGAACAAAGCAACCGTCCAGTTTGTATGCCAAAATTTCCCATATATTAAAGCAAATGTTTTTGCGTGTATGTGTTGAAATATTGTGATATATTGTAAAATATGTATATAACAAATTGAATTAATTCTACACACACGGTTCTGATAACATTATTAGTACGACTAATTCAAATATACATATATAATTATCCTAATTATGAAACTGTTAATCTAGTGTTAGCTAAATAAGACACTGTTATAGTGTTTTCTGAATAATTATAAATACTTTTTTATTCTCTTTATATAAATATGTAAACCGCAAAATAGTTTTGGGTTGTTATCACATAACAGGCCAGAAAGCCTAGTGTTACAATACTGTGTTATCCACTTTTGTCTTGAAAAATTCCATGTAGTGGAACTCAAAATCGTGCTGTGATTTGACATAGAGGAAAAAGAAAATAGTTCTTCCTTCTGAGTAGGAGTTTGAACCCTAGTCCCTAAAAAATACGTTTACATTCAAAATTGCCTTCCGATACAAGAAAAACTTAATTAAGTATAGTTTTAGTTAACCAAAATTTATAATAGAACATAGAAATACATTTCTGTGTTCATTTTGAGCAAGTATTACTTATTTTAAGTATAGACCTTGCATATATGCTATAATACGATTTCAGGAAAATGTAATAGGAAAATTTTTTGCCAGGTGGAAGGCCATTTGCTACCACTACGTGCGTCGGAAGCGGCAAGTCACGCGATACCGCAACGGTGACTCTTATACTACAACACAGGTATAGTTAACTAAATGAAAAGAATCTATTTTAAGCAAGTTTTTATGTTATTATACAACTGGCTACATCTTAAACATTGTGGAAGTTTTGTTATTATTTATATATCATAATGTATAGCGTTGAGAAAAAGAAAGAAAATACAATATACTAATGTAAATTGTAAAAAATAAAAAGACTTGTTTAATAAAAGCTAATACACATGAAGTTAAGAAAAAACCGGAACAAAGTCGTAAATGAATTCATAGCTATCTTTGTAAGTGTGTTTTCTGCTTATATAAATATATTCGGGCTACTTCTTATACATATGGTCGCTTCTGACGAATTATAATTTAATTCACTTAACGTAAATCTTAATATCGATAAACTGTCTCTAAAACACTTAAACAATATTTCTAAAATAGGTACAATTTCAAAGACATTCACGTAAGTTATTTCACACAATAATCAATATTCAAATTATGTAATTTTCACATATTCAATAGCAAGAACAGATACAATGTAATCGATACATTTTACATGTGTACGATCAAATAAAGCGGAAAGAGCTACTTGTCATTGTGGTCGTAATTGATATTGAATTGATTGATCGCGCACTTGTGTTTATTTCTGTCACCCAGTAAAAGTATCACAGTAATAAATTTAAATATATTTATTTACAAATAATCATAATAAACAAATATTTGTATACATATATTATTTTTATATAGTTATAAAAATTATTATAAAAATTACTAGGCAAAGCGCGGCGTTGAGTTCCGACACTCAACACGCAATGCCTCGAAAAATCCGAAAGCGGGGACAAAGAAAGCAGGGACTAAGCAACGAAGTGTATTAACACTAGGTTCATATGGTTCTTGCAGTTCCCTCTGCCTATACTGCAATATGCGGGATAAAGCGAGAAGCTAAAAAAAATATATATGGTTTTCATTATAATATAGAGAAATAAATTATTTAAAAGAAAAATGGAACTGCTATAGAATCACTTTGTCGTGCGTCTGTCTAGCTACCTGCCTTTCCATCAGTTAAGACCATTTGTAATGAAGCCGCGTAGTGTCATCAAGCTAGCTGAGGCAATTCATATCAAATGTACAAGTGCCCTAAAGCACAGACAACTTCAAACTTCTAAGTCAATACAACCAAAAGAGACGCTTTACTGCTCCGTATTTGTCATCTCTCGTATTTGGTCGGCTTTTATTTTTGTTTTCTACAAGATATTTGGTACTAATTTCATTATAGGTATCTATCTACGCGATCTTCAGAAAAATGGTCTTGACAAATGAACAAACTGTATAACGTAACAACAAAGGATAATTTTTGAATCATTACAAGTGTATGTAATAGAAATATATCGAGTACAAGCACAGGGTACTCTCATATTCAGCATATAAAATATATTAAATCACGTATTTCCTGCTACCTATTGCCGTTCTGATTTATTCTTTAGGGATAACAGATATTAATAAAGTAATTACTTTGGTTACAAAATGATACATAAATATGTAATATGTATGTGACGTTATGAAAAATACATGTGTCATCCAATAAATTCGTTCATAGTGTAGTTAGTTTTTTTTAATGGTTTTTAGTTATTTTATGTTAAGTTTTGATAGTTTTAAAATATTATAAATCTACAGGTGTACTACGAACGAGTAAACACGCACAGTGCTAGTACTTCGTTTGCACACGCTTGCTGTGGTCAAAGAGATGCCTCCAGGAATCTCGTTCTAGATGCTAAAACTCCCATTACAAAAGTCCGTTTTAGCAAAGGCTTTGCATTTGCCAACATTGAAGCGGCGAGTGGTAAGTCTTAAAACTTGATGTACACCTTTAATATACATATAAAAAATATACTTTTAGGGATCTACTTGTGTAGCTAATACGAATGATATAGATATATATATATATATATATATATATATATATATATACATATATATATATATATATATATATATATATATATATATATATATATATATATATATATATATATATATATATATATATATATATATATATATATATATATATATATATATATATATATATATATATATATATATATATATATATATATATATATATATATATATATATATATATATATATATATACATATATTTAATTTAAATTTAATTTTGACTCTAGTGTCTTTTTGTCCTTATATTAAGATTCTCAGATATAGAGCTATTAATTGTAAGTAGGGACCTCAGAATGCAACATGTTTGAAATTAAAGTGAAACCTTAGAACATCGTGAACATATATCACAAAGACCAACGCTTCTAAAATACGAGTATATAATATAGCTGTTTATTTTGAGAAAATTTTCTGTAAGCGGACCTAAATTTTAAATAAAACTTTCTACAAAATGTTCTATGTAACCCTCCACTAAGGGGCTGTTTTGTTCAAATGTTGAAGATAAATTCTTAAATACATAAATCATCAGTAATTTTTGTAAAAAAGTTACAAAACACACAAGTTTGAGAGTTTTGTAAAATATACTTTAAAGTATTATATTGTTTCAGAATTTGAGGATCAAAGATCAAGATTTTTTGCAGAACATGAGAGATTCGATGATTTTATGGAAATGCGTGAGGGGTTAGATCTTATTGGAGTTACTTCGTTTAAAGAATATATGGTGGCCTATAGGTAATAATCATTTATTATGTACGCGTAAAACAAAAGCATCTGTCTATGGCACACCTAATGGAATCTTTATTTTAGGGATGCAGATCGCTGTCCTTGGTATTCTTCTCAAATTCTTTTTTGGGCTTTATCCTGCTTTCTTCTCTCTTGGCCTCTTAGAATAATTATAGAATGTAATACAGCATATGTTCATTATACGGTAAGATAAAATAACAAAAATATTTTAACAAAATAAATTACATTGTAATTTAACTCTATAATTGTCTTTTTCAGATAACAAAAATATTTGGTACAAATTATGAATTAGATCCTAGTCGACAATTAGACTTAGATACGCACCTGTCGGATACCTTACCGCCAGTCCCGGCTACTAATTACGCATGGGCGTTAGCCGATGAACAAAGCGCAGTACTTTGTTCCGCGGCTAGACCTCCTCGAACTCTACCACTATCTCATGCTTCTACTGTAGACAGTTTAGAGTTATTTGCAGCAATACGAGGAAATTGTGCTATAGTACCCTCATATTCGGAAGCAATGCGCATAGATGCTGCTCTCAGAGAAGACCCAGGAGAAAATACATCTAATGCAGTTTTAGTTGATGTTGAAGCAGAAAGACCAAATCGGTCAACAATCAAAGCGGCATCATTTGATGAACCAACTAGAAGACCACGAGTTACAATTGCAGAAACACACTCAAGTTACAATATCGCAGGTAGCGCTCGATCAAATGACGCCAAGCAACAAAATAGACGATCTTGGGCAGGTGTTTTAACTAATTCTAGAAGTGCACGGCAAATTCTGGATGATTTAACAAGTAGTACTGTTAACTACGAGCCAATACCCGAATTACAAATTAGAGGAAATCGCGAAAACACATTATATTTCTCAAGAGAACTTTCACCAACATGTTCAAGAGATCCTTTTGGCGGTCGAGCTTTAACCACTCCAACTGACGAACCGCCTACTTATGAAGAAGCGTTAAGGTTACCAGCGCTAAAAAAATTGACGAGATCAATTACCGGTACTGACTTAGCAGGACCAAGAAGAGCATTTTTGAAAGATGTTTTGTCGAATAGACGGTCATGTTTAGAAGGTGTCGGTGTTTTAGCGGGTACTAAAGTTGTAAGATTACCATATAGTGAATCAGGGGAGGAAACTCCCCTATAGCGGCGCTACATTAAGGAATTTATGGATTTTTTATGGTGCAATAAAATTATATATTCGATAAAGGACCTTGTTAAAATGTATATGAAGTGAGATAGGTTTAATAGGCTATTTACACGCTTCAAAGTAGTCATATGCTTTAAGCTTGCCCAATTATTATTAATAAATATATAGCTATATACATGTATATAATAAAGAATTTTGTACCAAATAAATAGAAATTTATTACTTTTACTCATAAATAATAATAGTTCGACGCTATAATAAAAGCTTAACAGCAGTGTTCGAGAGTTCTAGGCATTGTTGACGTAATAACTAATTTCAAAGCCAAATGGAATTGAATACACTTTGTGACTGAAATGTAACTAGCTGTATAATTAAACTATTTATGTTACAGAACTATTTATATATGTGCTTATATATTTTGCTCTAATGTAAAGTTTCAATTCCTACTTGCGAATGCGAATTACGAATTTACACGTATTATAAACAATTGATGAAAAATCCTTTCGTTTAAGTTATTTAAAATTAATTTTAATATTTTATGAAGTATAAAATTAGAAATATGGCAAGGCGGTGCCTTATAACATTAAACCACTGTCCTATACGCAGCTTAAGTGTAAACTAGTAAGTATAAATTACAATAGGCTTACTATTGTAATTTACAATTTCATTGTATAAAAATATGTAAAATAATAGATATCTAAAATCTCTTTTAATGAAGGAAAATATATATAAAACCATTTGACATAAATATTTAATGTAACGTGAAGGTGTTATTTTTTATTTATCGTTTCGGCCCCAAATAGAAATTAATACTGAATAAAATGTATTTGATTGATTATTATGTTGATTTTAAAGGCTTTTCTTGGACTGACTTAGACTTGACTTTTTCATATTACTAAAACTAATATTTCTTAAAGAATCTATGACAGAGACGATATGCGTTACAACATATAGTTAAACGTAGACCAGTTTAGTCATGACATAATTTGCATGACATAATTTACTATGAGTAAATTAGTTTCTATATTTAAGTAATATGACTTTCTTGCCCTCTACCTTTCGATTTTTAATTCCACTTTGCCCTTAATTACACTCTCTACTGCTAAACTATTTTAACTAATCTTTATTTTTATTTCATTTAAAAAGTAAATAAATCTACATAATATACAACAACGTGCATACAAAATGTTATCTTAAGATTACATTTACACAAAATAATTTACATTTTGAGTAAACAATTGCACTTTAAACATTATTTTATATTATTTACAATAAAAACAGTCATTAACTATAACTTAGTAAATTAAGTTAATAGTCAGTATTTTATACTTATGTTACTAATATGTAAGTGGCCAAACGTGATATTAATAATAAATGTGCTAATAAACTTCTAATTCAAATACATTATTTATTTAAAACATAATGTTTTATATTTTATGATTTTTTAGTGTTAATAATACTTGAAGAAAACATCCCATTGTGTTCAAAATTTTGTTTTCTTTAAGTATTTTTAATAATATATTATTATTGTAAAAATTTTAAATATTTATTCGCTTGTATATATATATAGTGATTAGGTTGTTAAATTTTATCTTTTAAAGTGCCAATAAAGTGGTAGTATAGTTTTTAAACGTAATTTTGATAAAGTAAATGTGTAATTTGTAGGTTATGTGTCAATTATACGATAATAACCTACGATATTCTTAATTTACAGACCAAAATCAATTGTTAACGCACCTAAGCCTATGTAGATAGTGTATATATAGAATGATAATTATATGCATAGTACTTGATTAGGTGCTTAAAGGTAGGCTTTTATATATTTTTTCTTTTCTTAAAAATGAGTTCTATGTTTAATACAAAACTTAAGTTGTCATAAACAAAAGTCGTTAAAAAAATCACTCTGTAAATTACTGTTAAAATCTATAAATTGTTATTAGATTAATCTTTTTGTGATTATTCGTTTTGATGTATTAAATTACTTAAAGTAGTAATTCTTACAGTAAGTCTGTATGTATTTCAGGATAATACGCTTTCTATTATATTAGAGCAACGTTACGACTCGGTAAGCAGTAAACTAGATTATATATAGTGAAAAAAATATTTTCGATTATAAATTGTAAATGGTCAAGAGATGTTTATTATTTTCAATAAACGTTAAAATATATGTAAAATTTTAGCATTTTATCTTCATACCTTTTCCATTTCGTTACGAAGAATTAAAATCTATTCAAAATATATTCAAAAAGTAATATAGATTTTATTTCATCTTTAAATCTTACAAAATGATCTTTTTTATATTATAAAAGCTTTACCCATAGACATCTACAACCTGAGAGGATGTGAATGGGTTGCGAGCTAAATGATTTATGGACTTCCAAAACTCTCACTCACAAGACGAAACACACCAGCATTAACATGCCGCTGTTTCACGACGGCATTCTGTGAGAGCGTGGTAATTACTCGGTTCGAATCTGGCCCTTTTGAGCTACTGGTGTTGGTGTAACTTGGCTCTACCATTAATAAAATGTCGTTTAATTATATTATTGTTAAATCATTCTACAACACGATCTTTCCAAATATTATTCTTATTACATTATAAATAATAAAATGAAGTTTAACCAGTTGATTTACTTTGTATAGTAAAATATAACAGGTATTTTATTTCAATATGTATTTAATTATTTCATACTAAGCGGGTGGCCGCTGTAGAAGTATTTAGCTACCAATCTACACTACGGAGCACAAACCGCAATCATATACACAATTCAAGCCACTTCAACCTGCATTTCAATTGCTTCATTATCGTTTACGAATGTGAATTGCACGTTCTAATCTCGTAATCAAGTAGCGCTGTTACTTTTATAATATTTAAATAAGAAAAATACATTTACTTAAATTAAAACTTAGGACCGTCGTGGCGTAGAGGCGCAGTGTCTGTATACAGGACAGTTTGTGGGTTCGACCCCTACTTAAGGAAGACGGATTTTATATTTTTCATTTTCTTTGCTATGGTGACTGAAGCATGGCGTTAAGTTTTGGTGGCTGCTCAATACAAAATGCCTTAAAAGGTAGAACGCCAGGTATGAAGTGTATCTACACTAGTTTTGCACAATTCCCGCGGAAGTGAAGTTAAGTTGCATTAATTTTCAAAAAATAAATTAAGGCGAGTACAACGACGAAAAGTAGCTAATAAAATCATAAGTATAAAACAGCGAAATGTACTCGTAGATATATACAACGAATATATATTTTATGGTATAAAAAAATTTCACATGTAAAATCTGAATTATAAAAAGCTCACTCTATTAAATACCTATTTCTGTTGCATATGTATATTTAAAATTAAAGCTTTAACGTTAATCATAACTTCGTTTACATAAAGCCACTTCTTTGCGAAATTAAAAAAGCCGTCCTCTACATTTTAGAAAATAAATTCATTGTCCTGACAAGTACTTAGCTTTGCCCTTGTCATCGTAATTTATTTGATATATTATAAATTAGAACGAGAATTCGCCCTCGAATTAATATATACATATAAATATCTAAATCATTGTTGTTTGTATATAAGGCACAAAAAATGATTTAGATACACGTGTTCCCCATAACACAATTACTGGGAGCATGTATTGATTTAATGGAACCTTAAATATGTATTTTCGTAACTTTTTGTGTTCTAGTTGGTGGCTGTGGCATAGCCTATTTATATGTGATTTTCACTTTTGTTTTTGGCAACCTTTCTTTAACATTTAATGCTTGTTTTATTTCAATCAATTCATAGATAATAAATTAAATCAAATTTATAAAAAAATATGAGGATGGTTTAAGTGTAGAGGCGTGAACTACATTCCGACACTACGCAAATTGCGAAAAGTGGGAATCAAAGTGTCTTAAAACTTGGTTCCCTCTATTTATGCTGTAACACCCTGCAATCGCTTAACGCAGTTACGTGGTGAAAATATAAATATAATATCTTTATGTTGTATCTATGAGATACAGTGTGAAGTTAATAACTATTAAGGCCAAGTAGCAAGCAAGGTAGTGAAACATTTACATCTCTAGTTCAGGTTAATTTCAGTTCATCTTTAATTATGGTATATCTAGTATATCTTTCTAATAAAACCATAATATTAAAAACATTAAAAAAATCTTTTTTTTCCATGTGATATTTAAACTGAGTACCAAAAAAGACACTTAAAGAAAGCATTTAAACGCAGCAGTATATGGACTGTTCAACCGTTTTAACTTAGGCTAATTCTTCTTCATACAACTTATTACGGTGTTGGCACCTTGGTAGAGTGATTTTTAAATACGTTTTCTGTCCCTAGTGTGAATTAATAGTTCAAAACGAAAAGAATATTTTATAAAAATAGCATTCTCTCCTGCCAATTGATACATTACAAAGTTACATACATTAGGTACATATTTTGTAAATTTAAGACAATATTATTAATTACAATTCAGCGTTCTGAATGAATTAATCGTGTATGAAGAGGTAGTAATATTTTTCTTCTCTGCATAAAAGATTGAAAATAGTTACAAAATCTAATTCTTGTGACAACAAATTAAATATTATAGAAAGTTTATAAATTTCGAAACCAAGAAAAATTTGCACAACAAAATGGTCTACTACGAAATTCACTTAAAATTTCTGGTAGTATTTTCCCCTTTCGAATAATATTATTTGAAGCCCTCTGACGAGCACCTAACAGTCTATTAGTGTTGTATATTTTTGGCCATTCAATTACTTCCCAATATTCTGTTACAACAATATATATTTTTATATAAATCTATCGATAAAATAAAAAATGTTCTTCACAATTTGTTTCTATAATGATCACTTCTAGATAATATAATCTAAGCAATGACAATTACTTCATTATCTCTAAAAATAATAATATATATATATTAATCTGTTTCTAAGGTAAGTAAACTATAATACAAATATTCAAACACATTTCCACGGTGAGTAATTAAGCTTAAATCAAATCATCCACTACAATCAAAACCAAGTTACTTTGAATAGCTATTGAAATAATTAACACAGACGCGGTTGATGTCAAAATCAATTTGTGGCAATTCCGTTTTACGAAAATAGATCCCAGTAGTCGTCTAGACGGTAGACAGCTTATGTACTAGTAGAAGTTGTATTTCATCCACGTATCTGTGGGAGGTATATGTCATAAATTTCTCTGGAAACAGTAAAACGTTTACAAAACACTTATGTATAATATTAAATAAATAACAAGTACGTAATGATCTGCCATGTATAAATTTAAAGTTAGCTGTGCTACGATAAAATAATATTTGACCATAATACCAAGATACCAATGCAATAGCAACAGATGAATACTGATTTATAGATGGTTTAGCTAAAAATTTAAAAGATTAAAAATAAATACAGTTAACGTATAAATATAATATAAATATCAGAATAAGCTACTATTCAATAAATATTATGAATAGTTTTTAACGCCATTTTTTATTTATCACATTACGAGATTGTTAGAAAATTATATATTTTTATAACATATACATATAATATGTTGTTGCCTAAGTAAGGCATCTCTGCCTACTATGTGTTTATGATATTATATAGATATGTTAGTCGCGAAACGTTGTGCATTTATCCCTCATAGATATTAATTATAGCAAAAATATATTTTTCCAAATGGAATTTTTAACGAAGACACCTTGTAAATTTTATATAAAAAATTAAGAAAAGGCTTATTGTTTATATTTGTAAGATTTGAAATAATAATCAGAAAAAAAGTTATAAAATTAAAAAAATCGATTAAATTTTACTAAAACTCCAATGAAACTGACAGATTTTCTCGTTTGCTTCATAAAATAATTTACAGTAAATAAAAAACTTACTTTTTTCTCGTTATAAAAAAAAGACATATGTATAGAAATGATGAAAATGTTACTAACGGCTGCTCGCGATTTTGCGAATTTGAATGACATAAATATTTAATTCAAAGTAAAGTTAATTACTTAATGTTCTTACTTCTGAATCTATTGAAGATTTTGGGTTATCCGCGGTCATTAAGATAAAAGGTCTGAACTACTCTAACTAATAAATATTTTAATATTTTGTATCTTAAAAATATTTTACCTTTGGGCAGTTACATGATTCTGTATCAAAACACAATTAACAACCTAAGAAATAGTGTATTTTTTTTACTTATTATATACTAATTCTAAGGTGTTTAATAAAGTGTTATGAATTTCAATGTAGGATAATAAACGTCCAGCTTAAACATATGATATAAGAACATTTATAAGCCTGCCTTTAAAAATGTTTTTAATATTTTTTATGATTAACCGGGTTGTTCCGAAGTTTGACAGCTGTTGACCGTCGTGTGTCGGCATGTGATGGTTATGATTTCTAATCAATTCAAACAAGGATTGTATATAAAATATCTTCGATCTGGTAGATAAACAGTGCCATCTGAGAATAAATTTAAAAACAAAAAAGAAGAGATATTTGCAAAACTCTTAAAGATCATCTACATTAAATTATCAGCGTTTTAGTGAGCATTTTCACGTGTGTAAGTCAAATTGCAGGATCGAAACACCGTAACCGTTAAAAAATAATAAAAGCTGTAAAAGTTAAATTCAAATTAAACACGGTCTACAGATGTCTGAAGTGACACAGCGAGCAAGGATCAAAGAGTTTTGATGTTGTACCGACCACTAAATTTGCATTTAGTTTCTAAGTTCCATTAATTAGTATTTGCTTAATCGCAACCTTTTTTAATGTGTTAATGTACGCTTTTTTTATTCTTCACTTTGCATTATGAATGAATAACGTTTTCTACGAATTATATTTGTCAATAAAAATAATTTATAAAACTCTGATTTTTAGTCAATTTTTTACCGGGTTAATCGTATAATATATTCTTGTTTGAAACATTCTCTGTCTAGTACCTGGCCGTAGTAGGCCCTAGTAGTCCATATTCAGTCTGTCACAATGGACCACTGCAAAGTGGTCAAAGCGATGGTGATTTTTTTGTAAAAAATTTTAAATCCTTATTATGAATCAAAGTTTGCTTTATTACGATAGAAATTGGAACAATCAAGAAAATGATAAGATGTTATTTTTTACATTAAAATAATATATATATATATATATATATATATATATATATATATATATATATATATATATATATATATATATATATATATATATATATATATATATATATATATATATATATATATATATATATATATATATATATATATATATATATATATATATATATATATATATATATATATATATATATATATATATATATATATATATATATATATATATATATATATATATATATATATATATATATATATATATATATATATATATATATATATATATATATATATATATATATATATATATATATATATATATATATATATATATATATATATATATATATATATATATATATATATATATATATATATATATATACACGTAAAATCTCTGAATAATTACCGTTACAGATAATTATTAATAGATGAGGCTGCTACTCCATATGCTATGTACCTATAAAAGACTAATAATAAATCAAATGTCTAGTTTATATTAAGAACAAAGACAATTTAATAATTATAAAGTAACAGAAACTATAACAGTTTAAAATAATATAAATTATTTATCACAAAATATATCCGATCATTAACGAGTGTTGGAAAAAATGATCGACCAGTATACGAGAGATTTATTGTCTGAGGTCGAGCGGCGCGACGCAGCCAGGCATGGAAAGCTTTGATGTCCATCCCATGGCAACGCTTCGAACTAATCTTTATTAAATTATTTAAGGTAAATTGAAAAACAATACAAAAATTGCTCTAAAGAAGTACTTTTCAGAAAATATGTTCATAAATTATTTATTATCTATATACTCTAAACAACGTATTGATGGTAATCCCACACATATGAAAGAATTTATGAGAATGAAAGCTGAGGCGTCAGTCGCTTGGCGCGTCATATTGGCGCCATTTTAACCTTAGAAATTTTCCTTTTGTTTTGTACACTTTAAAAATATATAATGAAATTAATATATTCGAGCAGAACTGTTTAGTATCGTATTCACTTATTTCACTTATTTCTTTATAAACATTTGGAACGGGCACAACGAACGCTTCAAAGTTTCAAACGTAAGTATTCACAGCTCCATATCTTTATAAGTAGTAATGGAATATATTCTATTTTAATAACGTTAATACATCGGTTCCTTGAGAACACATTAAGAAGTCAATCATTGATTTTTTGTTTTTATTTTACTTAAAATATAAAGAGGCCTCTATCCCTAGCGAAAGGGATAGTCGCCCCGAGTTTTCAAAGGATGCCCTTAGGGGCTTGTTTCCCATTATAAATGCCTGATTAATGTGTTTTAATATTATGTCATGACTATTTTGGTACTTACTAGTAGATATAATATCTGTGTGGGTACTTGCATGTCAAGATATATTTGTTCATGCCTACTTTGATTATGTAGGTGAGCCATGCCAAGGAAATACAAGAGGAAGAGTGTGCGAGCTCGAGTAATTTCTTGGACACGAGAGCAGCTACAGTCAGCTTTCGATGAAATTGACAAAAAGAATTAGGGGTCAATGAAATATCCAGACGATTTAATATTCCATTTTATCCAAAACATTAAGAAGACGTTACGCAACTAGAAAGAAAACTAAGTTGACTTAGGAAAACATCCTACACTGGGTTTAGAAAATAAAAAAAGGTTGGTAGCGCACATTTTGAAGCTTGGCAGGGCGGGGTTACCCCCAGATAGACGAACTATATGTAGTTTAGTGCACCAGTTCGACAAAAATCTAGAAATTCAAACAATTTTAATATTGAAAAACAGATGGCTGGCACAGAACGTTTATCTATTTCCAGAGCTAAAGGTCTTAGTAGAGAAGAAGTGAATAATTTTCATGAACTTCTGACCAAAGTTCTGATTGATAGTGACCAAAAACCAAAGGTCTACTTGTGAAGAACACGAAGAGAAATAAACAAGAAAAGACTAAGGTAAAAAATTAATAACTGTTAATTACTAAAGTGAAATGAAATTGTTAATTTTTATTTGATTACAGATGCATATGAATGTTGATTTTTAAAAAATATTGAATAATTATTGTAATGTTACAATATGAATGTATATGTTTTGTTAGAGATGATTCTATGAACGTTTTAAATAATTTATCGCTGAAAAACTTTTTTTTGTTAAAGAGATGCATATATTTAAGTATGGCCATGCGTATCATATTACTTATATGTAAAGATATTAATAAATATTACATTATGGTTACTTATTTTTGTTAATTGTTCAAAAGGGCATCTATCCCCCATGACAGGCATCTATCCTTCGAAGCGATTTTATAGTGAGGCATCTATCCGGTTAGTTAGGCATCTATTACTAAAAAAATTGTCTGTAAATAACTTAATTTTTACAAAACCAGTAATATTAAGTGAACAAATATAGGTTCCAAAGTTATATAAATGATTAAGCTACCCATATAACAGGAACAATTCATGCAAATATATTTAGCATTAAAATAATGAGGCTTTTTCGAAAACTGGGGCATCTATCCCGGTTTTACCCTAGTACCTATGTCTACTACATATTTAAATATGTAGTCACTAATAAATAACAAAGTATATAGATAATAAATAATTTATGAATATATTTTCTGAAAAGTACTTCTTTAGAGCAATTTTTGTATTGTTTTTCAATTTACCTTAAATAATTTAATAAAGATTAGATCGAAGCGTTGCTATGGGATGGACATCAAAGCTTTCCATGCCTGGCTGCGTCGCGCCGCTCGACCTCAGACAATAAATCTCTCGTATACTGGTCGATCATTTTTTCCAACACTCGTTAATGATCGGATATATTTTGTGATAAATAATTTATATTATTTTAAACTATTATAGTTTCTGTTACTTTATAATTATTAAATTGTCTTTGTTCTTAATATAAACTAGACATTTGATTTATTATTAGTCTTTTATAGGTACATAGCATATGGAGTAGCAGCCTCATCTATTAATAATTATCTGTAACGGTACGGCTTGTAACAAAAATAAGTAACCATAATGTAATATTTATTAATATCTTTACATATAAGTAATATGATACGCATGGCCATACTTAAATATATGCATCTCTTTAACAAAAAAAAGTTTTTCAGCGATAAATTATTTAAAACGTTCATAGAATCATCTCTAACAAAACATATACATTCATATTGTAACATTACAATAATTATTCAATATTTTTTAAAAATCAACATTCATATGCATCTGTAATCAAATAAAAATTAACAATTTCATTTCACTTTAGTAATTAACAGTTATTAATTTTTTACCTTAGTCTTTTCTTGTTTATTTCTCTTCGTGTTCTTCACAAGTAGACCTTTGGTTTTTGGTCACTATCAATCAGAACTTTGGTCAGAAGTTCATGAAAATTATTCACTTCTTCTCTACTAAGACCTTTAGCTCTGGAAATAGATAAACGTTCTGTGCCAGCCATCTGTTTTTCAATATTAAAATTGTTTGAATTTCTAGATTTTTGTCGAACTGGTGCACTAAACTACATATAGTTCGTCTATCTGGGGGTAACCCCGCCCTGCCAAGCTTCAAAATGTGCGCTACCAACCTTTTTTTATTTTCTAAACCCAGTGTAGGATGTTTTCCTAAGTCAACTTAGTTTTCTTTCTAGTTGCGTAACGTCTTCTTAATGTTTTGGATAAAATGGAATATTAAATCGTCTGGATATTTCATTGACCCCTAATTCTTTTTGTCAATTTCATCGAAAGCTGACTGTAGCTGCTCTCGTGTCCAAGAAATTACTCGAGCTCGCACACTCTTCCTCTTGTATTTCCTTGGCATGGCTCACCTACATAATCAAAGTAGGCATGAACAAATATATCTTGACATGCAAGTACCCACACAGATATTATATCTACTAGTAAGTACCAAAATAGTCATGACATAATATTAAAACACATTAATCAGGCATTTATAATGGGAAACAAGCCCCTAAGGGCATCCTTTGAAAACTCGGGGCGACTATCCCTTTCGCTAGGGATAGAGGCCTCTTTATATTTTAAGTAAAATAAAAACAAAAAATCAATGATTGACTTCTTAATGTGTTCTCAAGGAACCGATGTATTAACGTTATTAAAATAGAATATATTCCATTACTACTTATAAAGATATGGAGCTGTGAATACTTACGTTTGAAACTTTGAAGCGTTCGTTGTGCCCGTTCCAAATGTTTATAAAGAAATAAGTGAAATAAGTGAATACGATACTAAACAGTTCTGCTCGAATATATTAATTTCATTATATATTTTTAAAGTGTACAAAACAAAAGGAAAATTTCTAAGGTTAAAATGGCGCCAATATGACGCGCCAAGCGACTGACGCCTCAGCTTTCATTCTCATAAATTCTTTCATATGTGTGGGATTACCATCAATACGTTGTTTAGAGCACAAAAAATATCGTTATTGCCGCATTTCGCCACTTATTCAAAACCTTTTTGAATAAGTCTGAAAAATTATTGTTTGTGAGTAGATCACAAGAAATCTATTATAATTTGACATATACATATAGTTTAACTCATATAATACACCAACAAATTTAAGTTTTTATATTTTTATAACTTGATCTAAAATCATAAACTTGCAAAGGAACCATACATTCTTGATTACTCACACTTCTAATTGTGTTTGAATTATTATTTATCTATTCAGAACAATCTATAATAATTCATTAATATTATCGTGTAGCATAAAACAGTTAACTCTGAACGAGGTCTTGTTTTGATATTAATCTCTACATAATTGGGTTAAATTTCTAGCATACAGCCTTGGATCATTTTCCCTCTGTCTGAGATTAATGGTGGCTGGCTATTTACGAAAACCTTTAGAAGTACGTGACCTCGGTCAAAATCAGGTCCAGACAAAATGGTTAATGCGAATATGACTTTGTATTTTCGATACAAAATCGCATCTAACTATATAGTACATATTATATACATATATATGGAGCATTTCCGAGGATAATGGTGCTATGCATATTGGAATAGCGTCTGAAATTGCTTGTACAATAACGTTAAGTATAGTGTTTGCAGACTTCAAGGCGTCGCGGTGGCGTCTGTTTGGCGTTGTGGGAGATGAAGTCATTTCTCTAGCACAAAGACCGTAATAGAATCACGCTTCAACTCTATAATTCACAAGCGCTAGTTAGCTTTGTTTAATATTAAATTTCTAGTACAAATTAAACTTTATGTAGAGCTAGAAATACAATAGTTCACTTGGTATTTATGGTGATACAAACTGTAATGTTCTTATTATAATTGTAAATTGCTGACTTGTGACCACCATGAGAAAAACTTCACTCATTTTGTGGTTGTGACTTAGGACACTGTAATGATTAAAGTTATACCTAATTAAACTCTTTTACCGTTCCATGTGGATACCGATGCAATATTCATGGGATGTTAAAACTTCTAGCGCGTGATCGCGCCTAACAAGATGAATGTCCACCACGTCTATTTCTTATACAATTTTATCGTCATAAATGTGCTAAATTTCCACATTTATATATACACCCATCATCTATATACTGTAAAATAAAAAATAAAATGATTTATCACCCTTATTGTTAATTTAGAACTGTTGGCATAATTTGTGCATCATAAGCAAGTACCGCCACCTTTCATTAAAAAAGGCCGTTCAAAAGCTAATATATAATATATATAAGCAAAGGACTTGTTCTTCTGTTTCAAATATTAACTACTTTTAAAGAGTAGAGGGTAAAGAAATCGAAATTTTAATTAGTAGGGTATTTTTTGGGGTTTGTACCTTAAAATAAAAAAAACAACCTTAAGTGGATCACGTTTTCCGTCTGTCTATCTCCCCGTCTGTCAAAACCCTTTCCTCCAAATAACGTAATATAATTATTCCAAAGCGACAACAAAATATTGTTGACTTAGAGTTATGACATTTGGAAATAGAATTTTTACTAAAAGTCGTTGGACGTACTGAATATTTGTTGTTCTGAACTTTAAAGATCTGAAAAAAATATTAGATCAGGTACACAATAATATTAACGGAAATTATGATTTAGAATAAAATATAACACTAAAGATACTTGAAAGTCAACATCAAAATATAAATATACGAAACAATTATACTCATATAATAAAATAATTGAATATTCCAATTATTTACTTAAGGAAATTAGTAAATAAAAAAAGATAATAAAGCTAAATTTATTTATATAATTATTACATTACTCGTTACAATTCGTAATATATATACGCATATTACATATATATTATACTTATATATACTATAGTATATTTTATAACGGTAGCAAATATATCGATAAACCTGTGGTCAAAAGAATCTTTTATATAAAACCGTCATCATGTTACTTGAAAAGGTTCGTTTATTCGTAATATAATGGATTATTTTTTCTTTTAATCTGTACAGTAAATATAATGATATAATAAGATAGCAAGTAGAATATAATGTTTCACCTTGAATTAAAATGTAATTTATGTAACATTTTTTGTTAGTGGTATATGCGATGAATAGATTTTGCTGTAGAATCATTTATTACCTTATATTTAAACTCTAATAGTCTACATTCAGTCAGTCAGGTCAGTCTTCAAAACTTCCTTAGTAGTTACACATATTTACGCCGCTATAGACTGCCTATATGTCCGTTTGTCAAAATAATTCTTATCCAAACTGATTTGATTAATTATTATTTATCTATCGACAGTCAGCTACACGATATTAATTACTATATATAGTAATTAATATCGTGTAGCACAAAACACAGCAAGTTAACTCTGAACGAGATCTTGTTGTGATATTAATCTCGACATAATTGGGTTAAATTTCTAGCATACAGCGTTGAGTCCATTTTCCCTGTATCTGAGATTAATGGTGTTTGGCTATTAACGAAGACCCTTTAGAATAAGGGACGTTGAACAAAAGCAGGTTCCGACAAAATGGTAATTGCGAATATGATTTTGTATTTTCTGTCTATTTACGACTATTGACACAATTTGTGCATCGCATGCAAGTACCGCCGCCCTCCATTGAGCAAAAAGTAAGTATTTAATAAGCAAAGAATTTGTTTTATCTTTGCTATATTAACTGTTACAGATTAGTGGGCAAACACAAAATTGAAAACCATTTGAAGCACACAACACATCTGAGTTCTAAATCAGCGCAATCATCAAAACATATGAGCTTTATGTTTAATTTTTTGCATTGTGTAAAAAAAAAAATCATAACTTTCGACTTAGATTTATGACACTTCACGGAAAGTTAGAACTTACAATGTCCATATATAAAGGGAAAAATATCTAAATTGATAATTTATAAAATGAACACAAAAACAAACCTTGACTGACTTAAATTTGTAGTTGAATTTATACAAATCAAGTAGATACGACTGCAAATTGCCACTTTTTATTAATAGTAATTTCATCATGAAATTGGCATTGGAATCCTCAGTGCGTGAGTACTAGTCGCATTTGACTGATATTTTCATAACAATACAGCAACTTCAAACAGGTCATAATAACGTGTTAAAAAGCTCTCACAAAGCGGAAAACGCCTTTGTTGTGTAATAATAGAGAAATAATTTTATTCCCTTAAAACATAATGGAACGCCTAGTCTGTGTGATCTGTTTAGTAAAGCTCTAACGTGAATAGATATTTTAATTCTAGACATTCGTATACTACGTATGTCTTAATTCCCATATAATATATAGGTTCAAATATCTTATATCACAACAATAATGGCACCCACAAGTCGCACTTACAAGAAACATCAATATCGAACACGATGTGGGATAACCAGTGGGATAATCGTCCCTTAGCTTACAACACCGCTCAAGTCATTTTATGCAACTTTTCAGGAGACACAAAAAACTGTTTATTTCAAAAAATAAGTATTTTTTTTGTATTATTTCTTAACAACTTTCTTAGTTATAATGTAATAAAGAATTAATAATAGTAATTTTAGTTATTTATTTTATTTTGATTAAATTGATAGACTTGAGCTGTGTTGATCGATACTTTTTTAGATTTAGGCGGTGTTGGTTTCAGTAATATTAACTATGTGTTTTTATCAAAAGACAACTTTTAATTAAATTTATTTAGGAAAAATATGTTAAATATATTAAATTTAAATTAACATATTAAAAATCTTAAGAAATAAATAATAATGATGATAGAATTAATTTTGACCTAAACTAGTAAAATAACTCTTTATATAACCTAGAATATTTGTATAATTCTCTAATCACATTTAGTTTTCGTGTTTACCGTGTCGTTTCTACATAAAATGAATGCCAATTAGACGGTTAGTCTAGCTTTAAATTTATTATTTATTTTATTTGGATCAAATTGACAGACTTGAGCTGTGTTGATTGATACTTTTTAGATTTAGGCGGTGTTGGTTACAGTATTATTGGCAACTCGTATAAATTATTTTTTTTTGAAAAATCATTAAAAAGTTACAATATCTCATATTCTTGTACTAAAACTATTTTAAAAGACGTTTCAACTATAATATTCACATAAAACTGTTATAATATAATCAAATAACGCAAAGTAAATGCTTTGATACATACGGCAGTGCGACGACTTGAGCGGTGTTGGGAGGGTATTTGACTTACGCGCTGTTACTGTTTTTGAAAGAACATAGTCTAATTAGTCAAAATTTTTATCGAGTGACCTATCTTTAGATGCGCAATAGTTCGCTCTATCGAATAGCATTAAAAAGTAAAAACCGCCAATTTTCGACTTGAGCGGTGTTGGAAGCTAAGGGACGATATGTTAAATTACATCGTCACTTGTTGTAATGGAAATCGTAGCAGTGAGATTTATTTTTTTGCAAGGACAGATGGTTATCAATAATTGTTTGCCAAATTGTAACCCATTAAATATACAAGACCTAGTTCAAACTGATAGTAAACATTACAATAAAGACATAAATTTAATTATTTTCATTGGTAATAGAAAGAATTTTAATAGTTCAAATTTAATAACCTTTTATGAGTCATTAAGTAAATTAAGCATAAATAAGATAATATTATTCATATTTCCATATTTAAACAGTGTGCCAGAGTGGGAAAATATCTTTAGGTATAAGTTAAATGTAGCACTTCATATTGTTTTTTAATTTCAGCTAAGAATTCCACTAAACAATTTGTCTCTTCTGGACACAGCACTATTAAGACATTGGAATTTGTACTAAAAGAAAACATATAAAAATTTGAACGCAGCGGGACTCGAACCCGCGTCCTCTTGCGAACCGTGCAACAATGTAAATATTATCAACTTGTAAAAATAACCAAAGTTTAAAAATCAAAATAGAATTAGATTTATTTTTGAATAGTAATAATATTGATATTATTTGTTTAACTAAACATTGGTTAAAACAACATAAATTAATATTTATCATGTATGGTCAAGTAAGAAACTTATTGTTTGTGTAGATTTTAATATTAATTTATTAGATTGTAATAATTCACTTAATAACACATTGTTCAACTTAATTAATTCCCATATCTTTTGAATATGTTCATGAAGCCTACTAGAATCACTTCTACCAGTGCCACCTGTATTGATAATATATTTACAAATTACCATATAATTATACCAATCAGTAAATTAGTATTCAGTAAGTTAGATTACGATCATTGTGGCCAGTTAATTAAGTTTGAAAATGTTGGGAGAAGAGGTACAAAGAGAATATAACTTATGTACCAGGAACTTCGGAGCGGGTACCTTAAAGAATGACTTAATTAGTTACTTACCTATAAATTACTTTTCACCTTATGAATTGTATAATAATTTCTTTCATACATTTACAAAATTTTTTAATTCTGTATTTACCTCAAAAACAATGTCAGTTACTGATACATTAGTTTTTACTGAGTGTGCAACGGCAGAGCTACACAAGGATAGGGAAAAATTGGTTGAGATATATGCGGAATATCAGTACCAATACCTCTGACACTCCTCCGTTCGGTCTATCTGACGTACACAAGTGATCATCTTATTGATTGAAGTGGAAAAATTATAAATATATAAATGAATGAATGAATGAACGAATGAACGAACGAACGAACGAACGAACGAACAAACAAACAAACCTTACCTACCTAACCTTACTTACCTACCTAAATTAACCCTCCAAGCCCACCGTTAATAATACTTCATTAAAACTCCGAAAACAAAATCCCTTTATAATATTGGGATTGTATGTCATTTTAAAAATAAATGTAGATGTTACACAGTTACAATAAAATTCAACCAACTGATTTAAAATTGAATAAATAAATAATAAATTTTGAATGATACTGCCTGCCTGCATTCTACGTGAGGCAAAACAGAAACCGTTTGCTGTAGTTTTATATAAAAATCGTATTAATTATAAATGGATGCCACTTAATAAACAAAGCAAAGTGGTCTCGAAACGTAAGTCTTAAAAATGTAGGTCTTCATTGTATTCATGAAAAATGGTAAAATGTGCTAAAAATTTAAGATCATATTTTTTTAGCCTTGACGTTTATCCCTCCTAGTAGGGGTACCTTATAGAGAGGGATAAAAGAGGGTAAAAAAAGAGGGTTGATAAGTTTGAGACAGCGTTTAAATATTACTATTACATATTGATGATTTTTTTTGTAGCAATCAAAGCTAACAATAATCTTGTTTACAGTGATCTAGTGCATATAACTTGTGTAGACCTAAGTTATCGTTAAACCCTTTTTGTCATAATGTAAGAGGTCCAGTTCGTCAGTTTAGTAATGGGTCGTTGCGCTAAAGCTTTTGTTATCGCTCGTATGTTGATTATGCCCGATGATTCACCCACGTAAGGGAAGGTAAATTAGATTATTATTAAACATAAAAAAATAATGTAATCTTGTTATGAATAATTACAATAAATGTCTATGTGTACATGCCTATTAAGTATATGAATATTAATTTTACTATAAATCTTCCAAAAATTTTATTTTGTAACGTACAACATATGCATACACAGACATGCTTTGTGAATTATCTTTTATTTACATTGCAAAAAACTCATTTATTTCAATTCAAAAATCACAAGCAAGGATTAGTTTGCAATGGAATCCACTAGTAGGTTCATATTCAGGATTCGAGTACAACCTGAATCCGTGTAATAACACGAAATATATGTATCATGATTTTTCAATACTTCCCATTAATCAACCGTATTAAAATATTAACTCACTTCAATATAGTATTTATTCAGAACTCAGCTTAGCTCAGCTGTTAGCTTTTAATTAAGCTTGACGCCCTGTTTGTGTTACTTAATGGCTCTAATCATAAGTGTTGAAATGTAACTTTAGCATTATAGTTTACTTTCTGAATAGTTTATATGTGGGAAGTATACATTGTGTGCGTTCATATGAGGAAATGGACTACTGTTATGACTGAGGATGGAATTTTTAAGAAGATAATTTATTTTGCTATTAGTGCCATACACTATTTCGTTTTTTATACTAGTAAAATAAAATATTCAAAATATAAGTGAGAGGCGACACTAATTTGAGCATTAAATAAATTTCGTTAGTACTTCGGCATGACAAATATTGACTGGACGTTAATGCCAGTCACTACGGTTACATTAATGTATACCATGTGACATATAACGTGTTCCAACTCGTATCACTTGGCTACGAAATGGCTAATGGTACCGAAATTGCACTCCATCGAAAAGGTTGTAATAAAAGTGGTCAAATTGATTATAACCATTGTTGTTACCGTTTTCTAGAGTTATTAATAATATAGATACAATTATATATATTCATATTATACAATACAAAGTATCAAAACAAGTAAAATTTTCAAAATCAAAAAAAAATATTTGTTCAAAAATAAAAACGCCAGGTTAAGTATGACGCAAGCGTTTACCCTGTACTGTCGAGCGGGAAAGATATACAAAATATCTCGGTTCTACATTAGATTAGTTTTTTGAATGAAAGGTGACAGATTGACCAAACGTTTAGAGTATTTTTGTAGTACGAGAGTATATACGTCTTCGGTATTAATTACGACACCTACGCGTTACACAGCACGTATAAATCTGAAATGGGAAAAAATTATCCTTGCTTAAAACTTTGTTAAATGTGAAATAGTTTTTTGTATATAGCGCTTGAAATATTTGATAACGGCAGCCGTGTCAGATACACGTAATAAATACCTACCTACCTACCTGTATAAAAACTTAAAAATAAGTATTACCTACCTGTTAAAAATTTACGTTCGGTAAACATTCGTCATACGTAATTAAGATTACGTTCGAATCGTCAAATTAGTACGTAAAATATTAATTTTTTACTTTTGTTCTAAATTATTTACATTAGTAAGGCATGTATTTAATTTCGTTTAATTCATAAAAAGTTTGTGACAGCAATTTGGAGTAATGCTTTAATAAGGTCTAAGTACTAAATGTATTTAAAAAACAAAATTACCTTTTTGGTAATGGGACCAATTTATATTAGATTTATTTTTAGAAAATATTAATTATTTTGAAATATTCAAATTGTTATTCGTTGAGTTAAGTTATAATTATAAAGAGGACATAGAGTAGTTACTTTTTTAAAACATATATTTCATAACGTTTAAGCACTTCAACTTATTAAGTACTATCAATTAAAAAAGTACGTGTCACTCTCTGTGAGCATCATTTTAAATCATCACGCTCCGAACCATACATATTTTAAGTAAAGCCACTTGTACTAAGCGAATTCCTGATATCCTTACCTTATATAAATTCATAGGTTCACTTCGTTTTAAGAAAGTTTACACAAGTATCGATCAGGATTGAATATTCTCAGCAAAGGTTTGAATATATTACGCTACTTCTAATTTCTTAGTCTTATGGAAACTCAAGTTTAATTTAATTATATAAAGTTAAATTGATTACTAGGAAGACATTGGACTTATTTTAAATAGATATCACCTCATAGAACTATTAGACTTGAAATCTTTTTTATTTTTATTAATTTTTTTCAACTTTTTAACTTAAAAGAGCTTCAGGCAAACCTAAAAATGGCAATAAGACACTGACATTACGGAAATACTGTCTTATGAGATGACCTCATTCACGATTTCGTTTGAAAATAAAGGTACATATTTATATTGTTTTTTTATCATGATTTATTAATAATAAAATTCCTGTTATTTAAAAAATATAGATTACTGCGAAACAACAAACATAAACAACTTTAATAAAGAAACGAATAAAAGCTCAATATCCTCTGAGCTTATTATGATCGTATTTCAAAGTGAGAAACGCCTAAGCCGTAGAAGTTTATTATCAATGATATTAGAGAGGCGTTCGGTTATCGCTAGAATACTCTCTTTAGCTAAACTCGAGCCACTTCACCGGCGTGAAAAGTCAAATGGCATATCATTTTCAGTTTTCTATTCAATACAGGTGTGCATCTGTGATAAATACTAATCAGATTTAAATTTAAATTCAATAAGATATTAAATATGCATTATTGTAACATTTAACGGTCTAAAAAATTTTAAAGGAACATACTCATCTCTTTACTTTTTATGATGGAAATACTGAAACAACTCTAGAAAAATTCATTATTATTTCTTTCATTTCTTCATTTTCATTCAGACGTTCTTTCGTGTAGAACAGCGAACGCATGCACAACTCATAATGAATATATTATATTTCTTACTTAATACTTCATGGAGTATTATTTAATGACTCTAAATATCAATTAAATTGTTACTGTCCCTCGATGACAAAGTCTATCAGATCGCCTCAGGCCTGCGGGCTTCTCTATATCAATCGATAATAACTCCGAACGCTGGCTAACTAAGAATTCATAGGACACAACTTGTTGAGGATAATTATTCTTTCAATTAAACTAATTGAACACTTAAAGTGTATAACACCTTGTATTATGATATAATTGTATTTTAATATCAAATAGTATCTACAGGATTGATATACATTTTTAATGTTCTCTACCGCTTCTATAGACAAAGCGAATATTTTGACCTATTAAGTTAATTATTAACGGGGTAGCAAAAAACAAAGAAATACAAATTTAACACGAAATGTAGTAAGTATTGACCTACCATAACATAATAGCAGACAATAAATGTTTGTCACTAAAGAAAAAAAAAAAACAAATAAAAATTATCAACAATTTATAGGAATGTTCAGTTTAAATCTCCTATCGATAATTTCTCAAGCTGAAGGTAATAATCAAGCCGTATAGTGAAATCAAAACTTCAACTGAGTGAGGTACGTTGTTGAGCAATCAGTCTAGTGAAATTCACTGCTATCGAGAACCGACTTAGAACTAAAGTTAGTATAGTGGAAACTAGATCTATATTTTTTAGTTTAATTACATACAATTTTACAATTACTAGCAAAATTGGTGCCCAAATAGCTACGATAACGCGATAGCACGCGTTATCGTAGCTAGTTTTGTGGTCACACCATAAACAGAATTGTACATTGTCAAGCATTATAAAGTGTGTGGAAGTTTTGTTTACTGATTTAAAGTATTTTCATATCATTTTTTCACATAGTAGTCAAAGTTAGAGATCTATTAATAATTTTATATATATAATACCATATTTTAACTCAGAACACAAATCTATTAACAATATGCATACACATATTGGCGCACACTTCTAAAGAGGCGCTTTATAACAATAATATAAAGAATTCCAGTAGCTTTTGCAAGGTACAAAATTGTTGCCTTACGTATTCATGTACTTAAAAATGATATGCAACACAATTATTAAAATCGTAATAGACCATTTTATAATTTAATAACAGCTTGTGATCGTAAGTGACGTTGCTTACAAGGTAAAGTTTAAACTATATACTTCATTTACAAAATGAGTGCAATAAAATAAGTGTAATTTTATAAAAATTAACTTAACTTTATAAAACGTGGAAGAAAAATGGAAAAACTTAATTGAATTGAATTTCAGTGTGAGTATTCAATGGTATTCCAAAAATATACCGTCCGGACATTCCAATTGTTATGTCCGATAAGCTCTACTTCTATTCGGTGTTTATAATTTAGCACTGAAATACGATGTTATAACGCATTATTTAGTAATAGGTCACCAGAATTATAATGTTTTAAGATTATGAGACAATCGTGCCCCCCCCCGTACAATATATATACGTTCGCATACAAATAACAAATTGTAAGTGTACAAACAGACAAACGAAGAATACCATTTCGTAAGAATAAAAAGAATTTCATTGTAATATTAAATAAAAATTCAATATATTATATATTTATTTCTGTTTGCACATCTTCTTTAATATTTAGCTTTAATCATCACTTCGTGGCATTAAAGCACTTCTGTGCGAAATAAAATATCCGTCCTTACATTTTTTAGATCCATGTCTGACAAGACTTAGCTTTGCTTGTCATGGTCAATTGATCTATATAAATTAGACACGAGATTCGCCCTCGAATTAAAATATACATAGACAATTTAAATGATTGCGATTTGTACATGAAAAATAGAAATAATGTAGGTACACGTGGTCGCGATAAAACAATTAACGAGAGCATTTAGTGATGGTATAATAAACACTTATATGTATTTTCTTCAATTTTTGTGTTCTAGTGGTGCTGTGGCAAAGCCGGTAGGAATGCAACTTGTACTTTTGTTTTGTTTTAGTACTTGTTTTTTAAGGATAGATAAAACAGTATATCAGAAAACCTAATAAAAGGAGGAGGACCTCGAAGCGTAGAAGAGTGAGAGGCTGTCATGCCAATACGCAGTGCCGGAAGCGCCCTATATCTATACTATAACACCACGCAATCACTAACTCTGTTACGTACTGTAAATATTTTTAATAGACTTACTTAAAATATGTGAAATTACAGTTCTAAAGTTTTAAAGTAAATTAAGGAAAAAGACCAATCAATCTTGCCAATTAAAATATAATATTAAAAATATTAAGAAGTGATGTTAAACGACGCCAAAGGTGGTCTTTGGATAGCCGAATATAAAATACATATATATGAACATAACATATAACATATGTAAAATTGTAGTCACTTTACATAATATATGTAATTGTAGTCAAATATTATTAATTACAGTTCGGTCCGTATGAAGTGATCGTGTATGATAAGTCAATATTATTAATTAGATTTCGGCGTATGCACGTGATCGTGTAGATGACAAGTAGTAATATATTTCTACTCTGCATAAAAAGAGTGAAAAAAAGTCCAAAATCAATTCTAATTCAATGGTATAGAAAGTTCATAAATTCGAACAAGAAAGATTTGAACAACAAAATAGTGCTACTACGAACATTTCACTTAACATTTTGGTAGTATTTTCCCCTTCCGATATTGTCGCGTCCCTTGTCGCTTGTCCCATAATTCAATTATTTGAAACCCTCTGACGAGCACTAACAATGTCTTATTTAGTGTATATATTTTAGCATTCAATTATTCACAATATTCTGTATCAATAATCCATCGAATGAATGATCTATTTTTTTTATATAAAGGTGGGATAAATTGTCCATAAAACAAAAAACCACAGTTTGATTCTATAATGATCGTTCTAGATAAGAAAATTTATTACAATGACATTATTCAGTTGTCAGTCTAAAATAGTAATTAAGCTAAATAAAATCATCATCCATATCATAATATTATATATATATAGATATATAGATATATATATACTAATAATATATCATATATCTCTATATATATATATTCTATATATATAATATCATATATATATAATATATATATATATATATAGATATATTAGAGAATATATATATAATATATAATAGATATATATATATATAATATTAATTATTATATATATATATATATCTCTATATGGGTAATTTACTAATATGTCCAACAACATTCTATACCCTTATAGACATTAAATATATTTTTCAGATAGGAATTTTTCTCGAAAACATCTGGTAAAATGTATATAAAAAATTAAGAAAGTCTCTTTGCTTATTCGGACAATTAAAATATACTGAAAAAAAAAAAAAGTGGATAAAATCAAGAAATTCGATGGATTTTACCAAAAAACCCAATAAATGTCAGGTTTTCTCGTTGCGTCATAAAGATTTAAGTAAATAAGGGAAGTATTCTCGTTATAAAATATATCATATGTATAGAAGGATGAAAATATTGCTAACGCTTGCAGGCGCATTTGTCCGCTGAATGGACACAAATTTAATTCAAAGTTTTAAATTAATTACTTTAAGGTTCTTACTCTGAATATATTACAAATTTGAGTTACTAGGTCTTCTAGGATAAAAGGTCTGAATACCTGCTGAAAATAAGGATGAATAAATATTTAAATTTTTATACTTTAAAAACACATTAGACAAACCTAGTACAGGGTTTACTTGTATATACTAATTCTAAAGTTGTTAGTAAAATGTTATGAATTCAATGTATGGATAATAAACGTCCCGCTTAAACATCATATCTAAGAACATTTATACGCCTGCTTTTACAAATGGTTTAATATTTTTATGATTAACTGGTTGTCCGTGTTTGACAGTTGTTGACATCGTGTAGTATTAGAATGTGCTAGTTATGATTTCTAATCAAACCAAACAAGGATTGTATATAAAAATATCTTTGATCTGGTAGATAAACAGTGCCATTCTGAGGGCTAACTTTAGTATGTATGTAATTGTTTATATATTATTATCATTTCGTTATTTGTATGTGGTATGGTACTGTTACAAATTTAAGTACCTGTAGGTATATATTAAATCACACATTTATTAAAATGGTAAGGAATATACTACGCTAAATAGGTCTGCTTGAATAAATACTTCATATTACTTTTAAAGGACAAAAATAAAAGGTAAATTTAAGGATAAAATGGCCCGCCTCAGTTTTTATTCTCATACAATTCTTTCAACAAAAAAAGGTGTGGGATAGTTATAATATAAATTATTACTATATTTATACTTAATAAAATGATATATTGTAAGTTACGTTGTATGGACCATAATGTAGCGTAATCAATATGAACTTCTTATTCTAGAGGCCAATCAATGAACTCGAAACGTGTGAGTGATGTGACACAGATATTCTAATTGCCAGAAAATTTATATAATTGTAGCTATTACTAGCATGTAGTTGTTGAGTAATTCTGTATTATTTTAGTATTTTAATAAATAATAGATATATCTTCACAATAAACCGCATACTAACAGAATGTGTTTATTTTTTTAAATTTTGGTGTGCAATTAATATTTGAGTATCAATCTCTATATTTGTATAATTTCAATATAGTGTTCAAAAAAAGATATTCGTAAAAAGTATTTTTAAAATAAAATGTGTCAACGAATCAGACAACAAACAAAAGCTATATTTGTAAAAAATACGCAGGTAATGGTGAGCTTCACAAACTACCGAATAGTAGTTATGTATAAGGGAAGCAAGTATTTTGAATTAATGTTTATAAACAGCCGTCCTTCATGGTACTTGAAAGAGTGTCGTTATCGTAATATTATAGATTATTTTTATTATATAATATACTCTCATCAACATTAATTATACAGTAAATAAACGCAGTCAAAAATACAAAAGTAAAGAATAATACAACCTTTGATTAAACATCAATGAGCAGAATAGTTACTTTCTTCATGAAATTTATTAGGGGGAAGAAATTTATTACTCGTTATGCTCGTAATCTTGTTCACGAGAACATACATGACTTTATTTATTGATTTTTATTACATTAACTATATACATCAGGTGATCCAGCTTGACATTCAAATTATAATTTATATCTTCCTCAGGCGTAAGAGACATACAAATAAAAAAAATATAAGACATTGTTTCCATAGTTCTGACTTGTACACATATCTGTATGCTGTATGTCCGTAGATAATATATATTTTTCTCCATAAATTTTTTCGTGTCGTTTAAAAAAATGAATTACCAAAAAAATTTAATTTTTTATATTAAGGCTGAGCACCAAAAAAATATCGGTATATGGTTGTTTTTGCCGCATTTCACACTTATAAAAACATTTTTAACCGTTTATCAAAAAATTATGACATTTGCTAAGGTGTTTTAAAGTGCGACATAAATAAAAGAAACTGTCTGAAAAATGAAAATTTATAGTTAATTAAAGTAATCATTATAAATTGTCATCTATAGTTTAACTCATAAAACACCAACATTATTTAGTTTGTATATTTTTTAACTGACCTAAGATCATGAAATGGGGGCACCAACATGCGTGAGGACACTACACTTAACCGAGTTTTTTAATTGTGTTTTAGATATTATGTACGTCCATACAGAGATACTTTATCTTATTATCTATCGACGAATAGTTATACTAATCAGTAATATTATAGGTTGTAACACAAAACAGTTAACTCTGAACGAGGTCTTTGTGAATTAATATCTACATAATTAGATTAAAATTTCTCGCATACTGCCTGGGATCCATTTTCACTGTATCTGAGTTTAATGGAACTAGACAATTAATGAAGACCTTTAAAATAAGTAAGCGCGTCAAAAGCAGTATAGATCTATGGTAAGGCGAATTATGAATGTGTATGTTGGTATACAAAGTCGCATTTAACTATAAAGTCTTATATTATAAGTGAAGGGTGTCGTTGAGGAGAATAGTTATACATATGGGAACTAATAGCGCATGAAAGATTGTATTACATAACATTACGTTATACGTTGCAGACTTCAGGCGTAGCCGGTGGCGTCTGTTTGGCGTTGTGGGAGATGAAGTCATTTCTTAGCACAAAGACACGTAATAGAATCACGTCTTCAACTCTATAATCGTGACGTAGTTAGCTTTGTTATATAAAATTTCTAGTAACAAATTAAAGTTTATAGAGAGTTAGAAATACCGTATTCACGTAGTGTTTATGATGATATAAACTTAATCCTTTTCCTGTTCTTTAATACCAATTATACTGCTCATTTGCTTGCTGTGACCACCAGAAAAGACTTAAGTTGTTTGTGGTTGTTACTTATGCCGTGGGAATAGTATATTTATCTTATTAAACTCTTTTAATCCCATCAAGGATACAGCACGAACCTAAGCAAGTACCAGTAATGTAATATTCATGGAATGTTTAAACTTCTCGCGCGTGATCTCGCCGAACCAGATGAATAAACGGTATGCGGTATCCACTACGTCCACGTCACTCTATCAATTTTTATTTCAAAAACCCTATACTAAAAGACAAAAAATAGAAATAACTGCTCCCCTGTTGCCCTATTTACAAATTTTTTAGCTTCACGCTTATCCCGCCACATGGCAGGGTAGGCAGAGGGAATGCAGGGACCTGGGAACCTAGTGTTATGACACTCGTTGATAGCCCATGCTGCTCCGTCCACGCTTTCCGCCGTTTTCGAGGTACGTGCGATGTCGAGTGGCGAAACTCAACGCCTTCGTCCCACTGACAAGGCTGAGTACAATTTAATATTTTGTTTCATATATTGACTCCTGTTACAGGATGAGAGGCAAAGAAGTTGAATTGTCATTAGTACATTTGTTTTGAGGTATATCCGGAAAACCTTGGTCAAAGATTTTTAATTAAAGGCCCGTCATCATGGTCTTTTATTCGTAATATTAGGAATTATTTTTTTATTACATTATACTATCATCAATTTTAATCGATACTGTTAATAAAAGAATATAATAAGATAGCAATTAGTAAATAATGTACACAATGTTTCACCTGACTAAAAATAATGAGCCAGAACCTTTACTTTCTTAATAGAATTTTATCAGGGACTAGGTATTGAACATAATATCTGTAACATTATAAAAATATTTACTAAATATAGCATTCCTATGAAAATATTAAAAACATTTAAAAAATTATCTATTTAAAAAGTACATCTTTTTACTTTTAACTAAATAATATATCCTGTTTAAAATCTTTGTGTGGCGGCAATTCGTAACAACCTCGCGTATAAGAGCAATACATTATATTAAGCGTATAAGATTTCATCGCAGCGTGATGAAGAATGCGTGATCATATAAAAGTCTAATTTCTTCCCTTATTTGTGTGAATTCAGCGGGGGGGGGTTTTCAATAAGTCAACATACGAGCGACAACAAAAGTAGGGCAAACGACAACCTAATAGGACAACTGGAGATGCTACTATGACAAAAAGGGTTACGATAGCTAAGGGCATACACAAGTTAGATGCACGAGATCAGTTGGAATGCATAATCCATACGACAAGCGACTATGTTCAGCTTTGAATTGGCTATAAAATACCTTTGGATTAATCAATATTTAATAGTTTTTTTCTGTTCCCCGTTTTCGCCTTTTCGAGGCATGCCGGTTGAGTGGGCAGTAGCTCAACTTTACATCGTTTCAGAGCGAAGAAATGCATGAAATAGAAACTCCATCTTTCTCCGGAGGGGAATCGAATCGAACCTTTAGACCGTTTAAAGGCAGCCGTTTACGCCTCTGGCTTGACGGTCCTAAATATGGAGGACGTATACAACCGTATGCTTTCTCCGTCCATTTTTTCCCCAAACTATATATATCTCAGTAAATGTGGGAAAAATCGTGTGAAACTGAATACAGAGAACATTATAACATTACATTATCATTATTCGAAGACTTGAACTTAAATGTAAGTCAGTAAAAAAAAATATAAGCACAGACGGAGACGTAGTCATGGTTCCTAACACTTTATTAGAAATGTAAGCCATTATAACTGATATGGAGATATTAAGCGAACGAATTTTTTTGCTATTACGATGTTAGCGATTTTGTTCATTATATACTTATTAAAAAAAGATCTTCATTAGTATAATATAAAATTATTTATAAAAATACCAATAAACAAAAAAAATCTCCTCTTTCTAATTATATTTCTTTATAATTCTAAATAATAATATAAAATTTCCAAAAATCTTTGGGTCGCGAAATTTGTAAGAACCTCTCTATAAAACGCAATAAATTATATGAAGCGTATATAAGAATTATTGCGCGTGATGAAGAATGAGTGATCGGAGCACTTCCGTTTATGGCAAGGTATTGGGGGAACTACTGCTGGGTGTTAATTTCTATTGTTTTATAATAAAGTTTGGCATAGTATAGTAGAAGGAAAATAGATAAAGCCGTGTGATGTGGCATAGTGGCTGACTATAAATGCGACGATGGGGGTTGATTCAATTAAAACTGTTACAAGATAAAGGGTGGGAGTTTACTCCTATTATTAATTACTTAGTAATCGCACAATTGTAAGACTAACGCCTGCTAATATCCTAATTCGTAAATGCATATTAATAATACGAATGTGTTTATCCCCTACATGATTAACTGACTTAAAATAAATTGTAAAATAAACGAATTCAAGAGTAATTAAATAGCAAAATTTTTGACGTATAGAAGAATTTAGAAAATAATGATTGAGTGCATTTTATTATTGAATTGGGTTCTAGATTTTTTAATATATGTGTGATGTTTTAATTTATTACAAAAAATTACCTATAGTGGTAGTCTATAGAAGATTTAAAACTGTATTATTAGCTTTGTATGAAGTTGATGACTGTGAGATAAAAAAAAAAGAATTTGAGAATAGGTCATAAATTATTACATTAGTAAGTACGTAATTTAAGTCACTGATTCGTCCAAATTTTGCACATTAATTATTATATTATTAATACTCATAAAGCTAAGTTATTAAATTAATAAATTTAAAAATCTAATATACACTTTTGGTAATAGACAATTCTATAATTTTATTTATATTATAAAGATTTATATTTTGTTTCAAGTATTTTATTATTTTAAAATATTCTAAATGAGTATTAGTTTCAGTAAAGATATTCTGAATAAAACGGAGGAAACAAGTTTTTTTTTGATTTCATTTTATTACTATATTCTTTTTTACAAAAAATATAGATGGAGTGGTTACTTTTCCCAAAACATATATTTCAACAAAATTGCTTTATTAAATACTAATGCAAATTAAAAAATAAAAATAAATTATCGCCTCTGGAGGACACTCCTTTTAAATCATCCACGGTCACGAAAACCATACATATTTAATAAAGCAACTTGTAGAGCGAGTCCGGACATCCTTACCTGTAAATATTCATAGTCACTCGTTTTCAAGAAGTTTACACAAGTATTCGATCAGGATGAAAATTTAGCAACGAGGCTTTTGCCTATATTCGTATATATAATTCTTAAAGTCTTTGTGGAACCTTAAAATGAGTTTAATTTAATAAAGTTAATTATTATGATTATAGGGATAATATTGGAATATTTATTCATTAGTTCCTATGAATAGATATCAACTTTAATATAATACTTTTACCTTCATTTAGATTTCCAGCTGACTGTCTTCGGTGAAATTGTTTATTGATTTAAAATTAGGCGTACGGGGATGCGACGTGAAAAAAAGAGCCTGCAAGATCTTACCTCAATGTGGTGGCGAAACACGAGTGAATAATAAGTAAATTTGTATAAAAAAAATGTGAGAATTACATATTACCGGATTCTATTGAATCTTAGAAACCCGGAGATTTGACGCCTGTTAACAAGCGTTTAAGATGAATGAAATAAACAAAAATTATAGACAAACATTCATCAAATGGATCATCTACAAGATTGGGCTGAGGTATTTTTTTTGTAAAATGGAACAAGATGTTATAGAGCAAAAAAAGAAAATTAGAATAAATTTTTTTAACTTTTGCATATAACTTTTTTAATTTTAAATTTAGGGCTAAAAAATTTAGAAAATATTTGTAGGAAAACAATTTGTACAAATTATGATTTACAAATGTATTTTTGTTATGACGCAGAGTTCCGAGAATCGTGAACAAAGTGGTTTCCCCCCTTTTTGTATTAGCTAGAGACCGGGGGGACATGGGGGGCGACCCCTCAAAATTGAGGTTAAGCTTCCCTGTTGGGACCCCCCTACGTTCTAAAAATAAAATTATGCGTCCTCTAATACATGCAAAGCCATGTAAATTTCAAATGACTAATAGTATTTTCAAAGTGAGAAACGCCTAAGTCGTAGACTTAATATCAATGATATTAGAGAGGCGCTCGGTCTATTACTAGAATTAATCTCTTTAGCTACTCGGGCATGTGGACATCTGTGATAATGCTAATAGAGTCTCTTTGAATTTATCAACGTAATTTATCAATCTAATATAAATAAAAATTTGTAACATGTAACGTCTCAAAAATCATCTCCTTATTTTTTACGATAAGAAATACTAAATAAGTTAATTAAAAAGAATTATCTTTATTATCATACGCGTTCTTAGTGTAGGACATCTAAGGTATGCACATTAATTAATAATCAGATTTAACTATATGTTAGTCATGACTTAATTTGTATTAATTTTTTATCATATCATAAATAGTGTCCAACAACTTTGTTGAGATATAATTGTTCGTTTACTTTAAACTTCTTAATACTTTGTAAAATATCTTAGCAACTGATTTTAGAGATATAGGTAATAATGAACAATAGATTTCTACTGATTTATATACATTTTGGATTTTCTCACAGAACGCTTCTTATAAACAAAGCAAATTTGGCTAAGTTGATACTACAACGGTACTAAACAACAAAAGAAATACAAATTTTTATACAAAATATACTAATTATAGACCTATAACGTATAGTAGCGTCCAAAATAGTCACAAACAAAAAAAAAAAAAAACAAAAAAAAAAACAAAAAAATTATCAATGATTTAGTAGAAGTTAGTTAAATCTCCTACCCAAAGTGTTCCGCAAAATCATTATCAAAGTCTCACATGTAAGATTAACAATCAAGTGCCGATAGGAAATCAAACTTAACAGAAGTGAAGGGTTACGTTTGTTGAAGGAATGGAGTCTAGTGTAAATTCCTGATATCGGAGCACACGACTTAGATAATGTTAGTATAGGGAAACTTCGATTATATCTTTTTATTAATTAATACAATTACTAGCATAACAGTGGCAACAGCAAGGGTACAGCCATATTAATGACTTAATATTGATTTTGAAACATTTGATAAGCATAATTATTCCAAATTTAACGTTCTCAGTTCGTATGAATCGAACGTTAACGGAAAGAAATATCGTTACCTAAAGGACGTAAGAGTTTTTTAGTATGGACATTTGATGTTAAATGGATTGATTTTACTTTATCATACCATACTTTAGCTTTATGTCGGTAGTGTTTAGTGTTAAAATCTCTGTCATAGCTTCCGCAATTCGGAGAACATGCGTTTGGTGGCCAGCGTTTCAGAGTTTAACCCCGTAACGATTTGCTTAGTCTTAAAATCAAAGTGGTTATATTTATATAGTAATATATTTTTATTTGTCAGTATAATAATGTAACAATACAAATTATTACATAAAAATAAAGAACTTATAATTTTGACTCTGAATGACTTGTTATACGAATCCACCAACGAAAAGTCAGCCAAGATTCGGTTTTGAATAAAGTAATGTCTCTAATTCTCTCGAATTTTCAGCATTTTGACAAGGTGAGCGGTTCTAATTGTATGTTGCGCCGTCAGTGTATTCGAAATATCAATATTAGGGCGTGGGGATGATAAAAGCTACATTTAGCTTAAATGGGAATTCGGAAAACGGAATTATGAAAATATGTTATTTATAATTGTTTAATTTTTTGATTTACTATTATTAATATTTTAAACTTTCGTTTAATGATAGTCACTCATAAAGTCTGATATGTGAAAAAAAAACATTTGAATAATTCTGGAGGAGTATTTTACCTTTACTATCTACTATTAATAGTTCAGTCAGTCGGTTGCATAGGTAGTCATTTCAATGTTCAAAGAATGGACTAATTTCAACAAACATATATAATTTAAAGAAACGAAAAGTTTCTTTGTTTTGTTGGAGAAATAGTACAGGATGTTTTGAAGTTATTTTTTTATCTCTTTGAGCTTTATCTGGCACACGGCAGAGGAGTAGAGGGAACTCAGAAACTATAGGAACCTAGTGTCAAGGACTTCTGCTGTATCCCTGCTTTTTCCGTTCCCCGCTTTCCGCCTTTTTCGAGGCATGCGTGAAAGAGTGGCCGAACTCAACGCCGGCGTTGCCTAGTTCAGATTGAAGAAAAGGGAAATAGAAAAACATTTCCCGAAGGGATCGAACCATTAGGTAGGAACTTATCCTTTTTGGACCACGATATGTATTTAGTTTCAATAAAGCTAGTTATGTTTATTTTGTTAAAGTAAGTACAAGGCCCTGTGGCCCGCAACGGGATAACGCGTTGACTACGGATCAGAAGATTCCAGGTTCGAATCTGGCAGGGTCGTAATCTAGTGTTTTTCTTTTGAAACATTTTTTTTAATTAATTTGAAAGATATATTTTAATACTACCTCTTCAACGTGCAGAGTTTATGATTACTGGACATTGTAAAAAATAATATTTATTATAATATTTAAATGAAAAAAAATACTAATTATATCGACTACTAAATATTTATTTTTATTAAATACATTTTACTAAATCGTGTTAAATCTAATAAGCATATACATAGTATTTCCGCTCAACTTCTACAGGGCGAGCTTTTAGTTACATAAACAAAAGTCATAAACGTTGTTAGAATCATAAATACATTTATATTCATTATGGATCCGCGGTACTTATTCTGCAGAGTGCAGAGTAGTATCGTTACAGTCGTTGTTAGAGACATGTTACAACCACTATTTGTTGAAAAAATAATATAATTTGTTGGCCATTTTCAGTCACTGTAACAATATAGGTATTATGTGTAATAAAAGGTCTATTTTATAACTTAAACCTTTACAAGCATCTTGATTTGAATGAACTGATTATTAAAATCTATTATTAGTAAAAAGTACGTATACTATTATTGAACTCATTCCTAATAATCGAGTCTGATTCTGTGGGGTCGATTCCCACTAGCGAGATCTTCCCCTTTATTTCCGTTTTCGTAGCGCTAGAAGCTAGGGGCATGTAGCGCAGCGTTGAGGTTCCGCCAATCAGCAAACAAGTGCCTTGAAAAAGGCGGAAAGCAGAGACGAGAAGGCAGAGAAGGGCAACGGGTTCCTATAATTCTACATTTGCCCACCTCTGCCATGTGTGAGATAAAGTGTGAAGACAAAAAAGAATTAAAAGCATTTTTACTTATTTCACGGTTAATAATTTGAACAAAGAATCCAATGGTAAAATAAAACTCTGCCTTTGCTTCGTAATCGCGAGTCTAAAACGAAAGCTAATAAAGTCAAGTACTACTTTACGATCAATGAGAATGTTACTATCGTCATACTTGTATGTTTTCAACTCTCTTTTATTGTTTTTCCAAGATTTTTTTTGTGATTTTATAATTTATTGTGTACCTTTTTTATGATTCTTTTTTTTTGTGAACTCAGCAGGAATTTTTTGGGGCAGTCTCTTTTATTCGTAAACTACGCAATTTTCTTTCAATTTCTTCTACATGTGCTTGCAAACTCCATATAGATCGTTCTTGATTATGCTAATACCGTGGTATCTCAATATTAGAGGTGAGTATTTAAAAAGGCTTGAGCGACTCAAAGATATTTGTATACGCGTTATATCTGGTCTCGGTCAATATGACCACTTACTGATTTCGAACTTAAACTCTCTCTTACCTAAAAGAACGATTTGAGTTTTTGTGTAACTCTCACGAACGTCTCTCCGACTAACCAAAATCCTTAAAACTGGCCTCTCATTCTACTTCTTTCAAACCACCCCCTTTACAGCCAAAGGTGTTCAGCGTTGGAATCTACTTCTACAGTATATTAGACGCGCTAAGAGTATAAATTGCTTCTGCTAAAATTACACTACTTGCTCTTTAAATTATATTATTATTATTTTTAGTATTATTATAGTTTTCTCACTTGTATGATTTTCTTATTTTATTGGGTTTGGTCTCGATAAATACATATGAATTTTGTTAATCCAAACAACATGTAGTTATAGTAGCATCGTCATTGTCCTTATTTCTATTTATTTACTATATTTATGTTATTACTTGTTTTACTTATTAGTATTATCGTAAATATGTACTTTGTAATATAGTAGTATAATAAGGACTCATAAGAATTTATATTATTTTATTTCCTCTTTTTAAGTGTTATGTGTATATTGTTTTGGACTACTACTATATGTGTACCTAAGGGGGCCGACAAGAGCTCGCTTATAGCGTAAGGTTAGTCTCTGTTTACTTATTACTTGTTGTATACTTCTTTGTATATTTTATCTATGGTTATTATCATATATAAAATATACAAAAACTTCTTACTTTTAGTATTTTGTTAGTAATACTGATTAAAAAACCTATGCTGCAAATTAAAAAACATATAGATATTTAAAAGTATTAATACATTTACCTTGTCAAATTTAGAAATTTTTCAGCATACACATATATTACAAGATATTTAAATTAACTAAAAATATCTTGAAATGTTATAAACACACTCATATTGTTTATATTATGTGTATTGTGTGTTCTATAAATAGATTATAAATGCCTGTAACGTTCATTAAAAATCATGAAATCAAATAAAATAACTGTTGACGACTAACAAACAGCCAAGGTCTCAGGCTTTGGATTTTTTTACTATCAGCATACAACGGTGGTACTACCGTTATTCAATCAAGAGCGGAAGAGGAGCAAATTACGGTAAGCAGAAAGTAGTATTCCCCCGTTGATATTTGCCAAAATATACGCGTAAAAATAAAGTTCTTTTTTCTTTGCATTCATTTATACAGTATAATTTTGTAGGTATATTTAGAAATTTACTTAACTTTTCAATAGTTCTCCACAAATCATAGTCTGATTGGTAACAATATGTTAATTTACCGGTCACCTTAAAGACGGGAATCAGTGAGTTTGGATTGTACGCGCGCCGAGGGTCGAATAATGATGACTCGATATATTAAAGTTTTCAAGACTTATTTATAGGAACCTTTCATGAGTTTCCCGATATGTGGGGGAACTATTTCATATTTATTTCGTTATATTAAAAATTTGTGTATTCTCTAGAAAAACATTATATATTTTATTGAAACTTCTATTAAATTATTTAAACATTTACAATTTAATAATCGTTGAAAACACCGCTTGTATTTACCTACGAAAATTTAACTGTCGATGAAATAACAGAGAAAAGCTATGTAAAAAACAAATAACTAACAATAAGGTATTGTACTTTAATTAGGGCTAACTAAAAAAACCTATACTAAAAAATAATTTTGCATTCGTATCTCAGTAGCGAAAGTCTATAGAGATTTATATCCGGAAGTCGCTAAAGTATGATTGGGAGGCCAACCATTACGGCGCCTTAGCGGGATTCAGTGTGATTATATAACAATCTTGTTCACAAAGCTCCTTTTGTCTTGAAATGGTATACGTTATAGTAAATTATCTTTACTTTGTCTTTGAAAAATTATCTACATTTATATCTAGTATTATATCTAGTTTCGTGACATATATTTTCTTAAAGTGAATGCGATTGTTTGAAGATACCATACTACCATCCATTATACTTTTTTACACGAATTGCTGCCAATTTTATGGTTGATTCCAAGGGTAATTAGACAGTATCGAAAATTCTGCCTAAAAATGGAATATTTATGCATATCAACTTGATAAATATTGTTTTTAGAAATTAGCAAATATATATTTAAAATCAAAAACGAATTCAATGGAAATAGTAATAATGTATCTTTTTTTTCTTTGACTTCACTCAATCGTAATGTATACATTGTCCACACCGAAAAAAGAAAAACACCTCATCGTATCTCTTTGTTTCAATAAGTGCAGCTTGTATTTTAAATGGATTTAATATATTAAATCAGTCGGTATTATCTAAGTTGATTCATTCTGACTATGGTATTTTATACAAATGCAAATATATAGTATGTATTTATAAAAGGCACACTGCATTTCAAAGCTACGGAGCGGGACAGGCTTAATAAAAGGCCTAACGTAACATTTGTACTGTGTGTACTACCTAGTGGTGGTTGCAATACGTGAATATCACGGTCGACGGAATCGGAAAGAATTGTTCTATCGTTGAATAATTACGACGGCCATTGATTGTGTGCTACTTAATTAAAAAAGGTTAGGAATTAAAAGTAAAAAAGTTACGAAATTAAATTTACAAATATTTCAGAGAATGATTGTAAAAATAATCATATAATCTTCTAAGCTATAATGTCAAAGTAACTGTGATTCAAACATAATAAATAATTATATGCTAATGTAAAAAATGTCTACTTTTTGTTCATTAAGTATGAGGTTATATTTTTTTCTCTAAACGAAAAAAAATATTATATTGCCATTGTGTTGTTCTGTTTGTGTTTTCCTTTTTTTTTCTCTTTTTTCGTGTTTTTGTTTTTTTTTTGTACTTTAAACAGGACTGCCCAAGTGGTGGTCTTCTCGTGTAATAGCGGTTTCTTCAAGTCAACCTGAAGGAGCTTGTAAATAAGAATGTAGATTGACAATGAAAGTCTATCACGTTTAATGTAAATAATCTCAAACTAATATAAATATTGCATACCATATTATCTTTTTAACTAATTATCAATGTTTAATTCTGTTTTGATTTCAAGTACATTCTAGATAAATTAAAAAACTAGGGCGTCAAAGTTTGTTTTTTAACCGGGGACGCATTTGAGGAGAAAGTATAGCCGAGGATTTTATGAACGGACGTTTTGAATACCATTGGAAATTGCGCAATTATAACTGCATTGATAACCGTTAAAAAAACTTATAAATGGGCTACGGCATGCGGATTGGGTTATTGAAACTACCAAAATATGTATCAAATTTCAAACGTTTAGAAATACACTGTTGTTAAATACATTTTTGAAAGGGATTTTGCTTTATGTTATGAGTAAGCTGTAAATAGAATCCTATAATGCCTTCTAAATTAATCTTAAATCTTACAAAACCAAGTTAAGATCAATGGTGCAGCGCAGAGTAGCATTTGCCTTAAGCGCGACGGTTTGTGGGTCGATTCTCCACGAGGAAGATGGAATTTTCGTGGTACAAGGCTTTATGGTAGAGAATGACGTTGGTTCCGCACTCCAACACGCAGTGCTTCGAAAAGTCGGAAAGCGGGACGGTGTGTCTAAGCACTACACTATTCTCACGTTTCCTGCCTTTTCTTCTAGACAGAGGAACTATATTATATTTTCACTTTACATCAGATACACAGATTCACAATTCTTCATCTAAAATATAAGTCTTTGTACGAAGTAAATTACAGTGCGTTTGAATTACATAGTAATTACAAATCATAGCAGTGATGATGGAGTATTATTTTTTGTAAAGAATTTATATATCTAATATTCTTTTTCTTTTAATAAATGAGAGAAGAAATTTCTTCAGAAACCTCTTCTTTTATACGGCAGTGATAACGAATAAGCTCCAAGAGCGTCGTCTGAGATGGTATGTTGGAAGACTATGCCTTCTATGTCGGGTCCTAGAGCGAAACTGCCCAGACGCCCCAGGAAGAGTTGGCTGGAAGTCGTGATGCAGGATATGAGAGCCAATACTCTTTTGTTTTCATACGTTTCTTCTAGTATCTTCTGGCTTCTTTTTGTTTTCTTCTTTTTTATTTTTTTTTTAAAAAAAATAATCACGCTATGTATTGCATATATCAAGAGAGGACCGTCGTGACACAAAGGCGTAGAGTCTGCCTGTAAACGCGACGGTTTGTGGGTTCGATTCCCACTCGAGGAAGATGGATTTTTCTATTTCTATTTTCTTCGCTCTGGAAAATAGGCAAAAGCGCGGCGTTGAGTTCCAAGTACGAATCCTAGCAGGGTCGTATACGTAAGATGTCTTTACGTCTTCACGCTATATCCTGCACATAACAGGATAGGCAGAGGGAACTGCAGGAATAGTGGGATAAGAAGTAATAAGACACTCTGATATATACTAATCCTATTAGCTTAGTCGAATATTATTCTTAGTTCAATTAAAATATGTATTTAATTATGATTACAGCAATCATCGATATAGAGTATATATTTTTAAGTTTGTTCTAACTTGCGTAGTAACGCAACGCAGGTATATCAATACCTCATTATAAATCATAATCATTTTGTTAAAATTTATATACACATAATAAAACGCGGAAGGATAATTAAAAATTAATTGAATTCCGATCTTTACATGGAAAATTCATCACTGAAATTTCGCTTTTTGATTAATGCAATGTTATTCCAAAAATATACCGACGACCTTCCATTGTTATATCCGATAAGCTCTAACATTCAATTCTGTGTTTATAATTAATACACTGAGACCTATATTTATTAAAGAATTATAATGACAAAAGCTTTATTACAATATGGAAATTTAAAACTAAACGACTTTTGACTCGTTAAGAATTTCGAATATCGTTTTACTTATATATATATGGTTTACTTTCAATGTGACAACATTTCTATTCTTTACTCACTCGGGGTCAGGCATACCACGAAAGAGGTCTCTCGTCACAATCATTTTACATTGAAAAACATAGTATAAAAAACCCGAAAATTGGCCTGTATGATCCTTAATGTAGGGGGCTAAAAAAAATATTTCCTGAAATTAAAACGTAAGAAAGAGAAAAATAGATTTTACGTTTTACATTTCATTTCATGAAACTGCGGGCTACAGTTTTTTTATTTAATAGAGTGGTAATTAGTTATTAAAGATTACGTGTATTTTTTTACATTAAAAAAATAGATGTAAAGTATGTAATGTATGATCTGAATTTGCGCCTATTTGATTTATTTAGTCTAGTCACTATGCCAATAATTTCATTTCAGTAAGAGAATAAATATATTAAACAAATAAATATAATTTATATTCAATATAAGTTTATATTATGTTTTTGTAATATAAATTATTTTAAGTATAAGTTTGTACTAAGTATAAGCTTATATTTTTGTTATTCTAGAAGAAAAATAATATTTTGTAATACTACGTATAAAGTTATATGAGAGTCAAACTGAAAGTTTTTAGAACTGGCAACTTAAAAGCATTATATTAAAAAAATAAGTTTAAATTTTGAAAATAGAACTCTTTACCAATAATATTGAGTATACATTTCATTCATTTGTCATTTGTTTTAGGATTTGGCGGCAAATTGAAAATTGTCTGTTCACTTCAGAATGAATTTAGGCCTAGAAAATTTTCGTTCAATTATTTTTTATGACTTTTGATGTCATGTAAGTCAACAAGAAAGTTATGATAGACTTCGATTGGCTTTTCACGATGAAGCTCCATCTCGTGCCACAGTTTACAACTGGTTTAATGAATTCAAACGTCGAACCAATCTCACCGATGATTTGCGTGAGAGACGGCCTTCTACAGCGACAACTGAAGATAATATCAGTGTTGTGCGGCGTATGATAGAGACTGACAAAAGAGTGACCTATCAGCAGATTCGGACAAGTCTAGGCATAAGTATGAGTCAAATGCACAAAATCCTCCATGAACATTTAGCGGTCAGGAAGCTTTGTGCCCGCTGGATACCGCATAATTTGACCGAGGCTCAAAAACTCCGCCGTGTGGATTGGTGCCGAGAAATGATCCAAAAATTTAACGGAGGTGACTCAAATGCTGTGTTCGACATAGTATAAGGATGACGAAAGCTTGATTTACTGTTATGATCCGGAAACCAAAAGACAGTCTGCTCAGTGGGTGTTTCCTTCCGAAGAGTTGCCAAATAAAGTGAAGAGAGGTCGAAGTGATGGAAAAAAGATGGTGGCCTCGTTCTTCGGAAAGACAGGTCATTACGCGACAGTTGTCTTAGAGGATCAGAAAACGGTTAATGCAGAGTAGTACACTAACAACTGTTTGCCACTTGTTTTGGAAAAAGTTCGAGAGAAACGACCTCGCAGCAGGATCCTCCTTCATCACGACAATGCCTCGTCGCACGCCGCCAGGCAAACGATCGACTATTTGGCGACCTTAGACGTGGAATGACTGGGTCACCCGCTGTATAGCCCCGACCTCGCACCCTGCGATTTTTATTTATTCCCGAAAATAAAAGAAAAACTTCGAGGAAAACATTTTATGGACGCCGAAGAAGGAGCAAAATGCCGTTGAAGAGACCCCTAAGGCCGAGTGGGCAAGGTGCTTTTCTCAACGGTTCCTTCGAATGCAGCGATGTATTGATGTCAATGGACGCTATTTTGAAAAGTTATAATACAACTAATAACTTGCTAAAATGCTTAGTTTTTGATTTTCTAAGAACTTTCAGTTTGACCCTCGTATGAGAGTACAAAAAAGAACAAAGCTGTACAAGTGGAGGCCTTATCGCAGTAACAGTACAAGGCAATCTGAAGGATCTTATAAAAATAAAACTGCAGGTCGAACAATAAACGTTTAACTTAAATATAATAAAAATATTGCATATATAATTTAAGTTACTTTTATATGTTGTGTTATTTTTATAGGAATGACAATGCCAATGAGTTCGGCTCACCTAATGGTAAGTAATCATGGACGCCCAGGGCCCCTGTAAAGTCAGAGGTGTTACTGGTGTTGGACCTTTAAAATGATGGTAGACGTGATTTTTGAAGGTATCAATACCAAGGATCATCGTATCCATCTGGAAATTCTGTGGAATAGCCACAAGTTGGCTATTCCACAGTTGTGAGGTGAGTAAAAAGTTTTTACGGTACTGCGTAAAAACTTTTTACTAAATATTTATATATATACTAGTAATAATTAAATAGTTATTCAGAACACTCCTCATCTATAAAAGGTGGAGAACGCACATAAATAAACAAACTAGGAAAGTAAAACATTTATTTGGCACTTAAGGAGAAAAAAGCTCGATTTTATGACGAGAAACTTTTTGAATTACATTGGAAATTGTGGCACAAATTGCAGTTATTTTTATAGCTGAATTGATAAACGGAAAAATTTTATAAACTACGGCTTAGACGGATTGGATTAATAGGCCAAGCTATGTATAATATTTCAATATACACTTAAACATACTCTATTTATTTCTGTAATATTAATTAATGTATATAACATTTGTACAATAAAAAATCTAAATACTGTTCAAGTAAATGATAGTACTAAAGCTATTTAGTAATTTCTTATTTTACATCTAAGAACAAAGTAATAAAAAATGTTGTTCTAATATTACAATTAAAATAAACTAAAACATCTTAATAGTCATTATGTAAGAATACATCACCTGGTTACGATCAACTTACTAGTTGAAACATTCATTGACAAATTACATATTAAATATGTATGTACATTCTTTGATATAGTTGTAGTAACTGTAGGTACATTTCCTTAATCTCTGATATTTTAGTACGGGAAGCAATTAGTTTATGTCAGAACAATAAACGATCCTTTCATACTTATGTTGTTCTTACTAAGTGGATTATAAAGGTATATATTTAATGTAACAAGAACTTAATATACGAAATTATATTCAGATTTACAAAAAATTATATTAAAGGTATTCTATATAAAATTAAAAGCTCTCATATCCGGTGTTTTAAAGCAAAAGTAGTGTCATTTCAATAGAAACAATTAACAAAAAATACCGTGAGGAAAAGGGGGAAAGAGGGGACGGATAAAGCAGAAAGCTTAACACTAGGTTTCCACAGTTTGTGGAAACTCTGTTTACCCTGCCATGTGTGAAGCGTGAAGCTTAAAAAAAAAACAAAAATACAGTCTGCCTTTTTGGGTGCCCCTGGTCCCATAGTTGGGACTATGAACTTACACCGTCTCCCACTCAATACATGCGTTTAAACTGACAGTAAAAAAAACCTGGGCTTCACTAAAACTAGCCTTTGTAATATTGAGAATATATTTTCAAAGAAATACGTAACATTATAAAACGCTTTGAATATTTAACTAAATAAGTTAAATATTATTTGTACATCTATAATATGTAATATATGTAAAAGGACTTTGCAATCTGTAGGCTTACAGTATTATAATCATTCATAAGCGACTAATCTTACTTAAACGATATATCATCTGCATGAAGGAATAAATCACAGACAAGTTGTACCTTTGATTGATGACAGCGATTTCATCCAAGCCTCTTCGCCATCTCTAATTTATAAGTATTTCTCGGTTGTAGGCTGTTTTATAACGTGATCTGGATGATAAATGTGATATGTTAACCTATATTTACTTTCTACATTTATAGCATTCACTTTACTTGGCGATGTATTTGCTAAGACAAGCTACGTACAACCATAACACACATTAACTTAGTAATTGCCATATATACCTATTTATTTTATATACATTTATAATTCTTCTGTCCATGTTAGTCATCCTACTCTTATTAAGTAAAACGATCTATCGATTCAAATCAAATTTTGTGTATAAAAAAATGTAATACGACCTGGTAGTGGCGCTACCATCGATGTGTATACAATACTCGTACAACTAAATTATAACGCAGAACAACGTACTAACAACTACCTTAAGTTAAGTAAGCAAGAAATATTTGTAAAACTTTAATACGTCTACGATTTTATAAAAAGCTTCATCTTTTGTGTAAGTAGAATTAAAAGCTTTTTACTTATTAAACGGTAAATTAATTTTATCAAAAGTAATATAATTAATCTGAAAAATAAAGAATAATGCAAAGAATTCAACGTCCCAATATAAACTCTACCTTGTTGCTTCGTTACTCTCGAGTTCAAACTCAAGCTTATAATGCAAAGTAAATTGCTTTAATAAAAATATTACAAGATGTGTAATACTCACTGACCTTATGGCATACTTCTTTAAATATAGTATTTTTGTTCTTAATGCTGATTAAAAAACATGTATATTATGAAAGCTACGCAAAATTTATAAAATGGCATACGTAGATATTAGTACCAATAGACTCTCACAAGCAAGAGCAGAGCGAAACTAATCACCAGCAATCGCTCAATAGACTTTCTGAAAGAAGGTTCTGATAATAAAACATAACAATTTTTCTCAATATAAGATCTAGCTCTTGATTGGACTCTTATGACGGATACATATAAGAAACAGTATTGAATCCCTGAAGATATTGGTGTTTCGTCATCCAGATTAAATATTTTCCTTTATTCTCGAAGCCTAAGACGCAGTACTGGTAGAATGTACAGTTCTTTGGTAACAAATATCCCTAAAAGTCATAACTTCAAACTTAACAAGTATTTCGAGCATACTAACAAAATGACCAGGAATAGGTTTAGAGTAAATTTATATGCGGTTGAAGTAGGAGTGAGGCGACAGCCAAATCTCTCTATAGTTTATTAAATATCTCCGCCTGTCTAGAACTATTATTAATACTTTTCTAGAACCTTTCGTTTCCTTTCGTTTCGAATTAAGTTAGGTAGTGGGAGGAGCTTGGACAGTGTTCTAGTTCTAAAAATGCATTAACGTTCAAGCTTGCACCTTGCAAGCTTGAACGTTAATGCATTTTTAGAACCTACACTCTTAAAACTACATTTGGGCCGCAAGTCCTAAGCGCTGATCTATTCAGTTAATCCACGGAATTATCAGCAGTTTTTTGTTTTAGTGAAAATTATTTACATATTTCAGTATAGCCACTGAGTCTTACATGTATATATATTTATCAATATCAATTTAAATTATTGTATAAAATATGTTATACTTTTAGCGGCAAAACAACTACCAGGAATCAGGATTTGGGACTTCGCTCTGTCGTTGTCAAAGATTTTTTTCACTTACACTGGTTATCCAGCATGAGCTTATTAAAGGAGAATAGAGTATGGTCAGCGGCGTAGTCAGATTTATCTATTTACCAAAACGTATGTAAGAATTATAAGAAAACATTATTTTTATACACTTATATATTTAGGTATATTTTGAAATTTATTTCTTAACTTTCCAAACTTTCTCCACAATCATAGTCTAATTGATCATAATATAAAAATTACTAAGTCTTTTCGAAGTGTGGAATAATGACTTCTGATTCATGCTCGCTCCACTAGGGTCAAACTACCATTAATTTGTCTCAATATTTAGTAAAATTTACAAGAGTTATTTGTAGAGAATCTTTCACTGATTATCGATAAGCTATCACTGTTCAGTAAATTACAAATTTATGCATTCTGTATTAAATTTAATTAAAAGGGAAGAGAAGAGAACAGAAGGGGAGGGTAGGCCCAATCACATTTTACAATGATTACACTAGATGCTAGAGGTAAGAACAACGAACTTTTTACGTGTGAAGGGATGGGAGGATTAGTTCATTTAATTATTATAATTTTTCAGTTATTAAATGCAAATTGCTGATACTTCATATAGCTTCATGCTTTATTACGCACATGGCGGGGTAGGAACCATAGGAACCTAGTGTTAAAACACTCTGTCGCTTAATTCCTGCTTTCCGTCTTTATCGAGGCATTGAGTATTGAGTGGCAGAATTAATTTTCCCGAAAGAAGAAAATAGAAATAGAAAAATCCATTTTCCATCCCTTCCATCAGTGTGAATTGAATCCATAAACAGCCGCCTTTACAAATATACGAGAAAATATAAATAACGATGATAAATTAAATGCAATCTGATTAGCAATTACCACAGATGCACACCTGTATGTGGATAGCAAACTGAAAATCGATATGCAATTGAATTTTCCGCCTGTGAAGTAGCTGGAGTTTAGCTAAAGAGATTAATTCTAGGAGATAGACCGAACGCCTCTCTAATATCATTGATATTACAGTTCTACGGCTTAGGCGTTTCTCATTTTGAAATACTATCAGACAAGTTGAGAATTGTATAAAAGCGCCACGAAAATCAAATCACATTTTAAAAAATATTTTTTAGAAAAACAAACTGAATTAACGAAATGACTCTCTGTACCCAGATAAACCCTCGAGGTTTTCGTGGTACTTAATTTCCAAAATAAAATGTATTTGTTACGTATTGGCCAATAAATAAAAAAAAGTTAAGATGATAATAAGCTTATATATATATATATATATATATATATATATATATATATATATATATATATATATATATATATATATATATATATATATATATATATATATATATATATATATATATATATATATATATATATATATATATATATATATATATATATATATATATATATATATATATATATATATATATATATATATATATATATATATATATATATATATATATATATATATATATATATATATATATATATATATATATATATATATATATATATATATATATATATATATATATATATATATATATATATATATATATATATATATATATATATATATATATATATATATATATATATATATATATATATATATATGTATATAGGTATATAGTAGTATTTAATGAATATAATAAACTGCGTTCTGCTACCAAAAAATATATATTGAATAGTGGGTAGGGGTCAGCAATTGTGGAAGCGTGCTGAAGTGGAGGTTATTTATTAATTATTTACTTTATAGTCGGTTTTAGGATAATAGAAATTGTACAGTACCTTATCTTCATGATTCACAACACAAACACTGATTGTTCCCGGCCGGCATGGAATGTCTCACTTGAGTCTTCTTCACTAGGGGTTACTTGCACTATTATCTTTTGTAGGTTTGTCTTTGTCAGGTTCAATATCAAGAGGGAATACACAAAAGGGAAATCAAATAAGGCTGAGGGAAAATCACACCGCTAATTAATATTAGATTCAGGAAGGACATGCGCTCGCGTCGGCCGTACGCGTGCCTCTTTTACTACCTCTCGACAACTACTACTAACTACTACTGTTCGCTCGCGCGGGGTGTTCGCACAAGACTTTTTACGACAACCCGCGCGGGGGTCATCGCAGGGGGCGGCACAAATAGGAATAAACATAGCCCCCGCCCTAAACATCTAATGTTTACGAGAAAATGGGAGTAGCTAACTAATAGGTAGACGAACTAATTTGGTTAAGGCTCTCTTTAGGATACCTGTCGATGTCTTAACATCGACCACACGCACAACGCTATCTTGACCAGGATAAATTTGGGAAATGCGACCACGTCGCCACTGTAAAGGGGGCAAATTATCATCTTTTATGAGGACTAGCTCACCTACTGTTGGAGGATTCACTGGATCAGTCCACTTCTGCCTAGTCTGCAGAGTGTATAGGTACTCTAACTGCCACCGCGACCAAAAATGTTGAGTTATCTGTTGCACTACTTGAAAACGGGTTAAACGATTAATTTTTACATTGGTATAGGGATACTCCGGCAAAGCACTAAGAGGTTGGCCAATCAAAAAATGACCAGGCGTCAAAACTTCTAGATCGTTAGGGTCATTAGATAAGGGACATAACGGCCGGGAATTTAATACCGCTTCAATTTTAGCAAAAATTGTAGTTAATTCCTCGAATGTTAAAGGAGTTTCATAAACGACCACCGACTCTGATGATTCCTTCTTTGTCAAGAAAGAGTGAGAGTCGACTTAGGGAAGACCGCAAGGAAACGCTACGCGCTAACGCGATAAGGATACAGATAGCTCAACGGGTAAGTTTCGGGTTTTATTTATAAATCTCACCATCGTTATCTAAGGGGTAAGCAATCATGGTTTGAGCGGTCTCTTCAACCTTCCAGAATTTCTCGATGAGACAGGTAAGGATATTCCAGTCATGGGGGGCACTAATTCACCATAATCGGCAGCGACTGGACCGCAAACAATATAACCAAAAATTGTAGATAAAGCAGTAAGGCCGTTAAAGTTAAATATTTTATCTTGTAATAAAAGCGCGCCGAACACGTCAGCACCCAATAGTATATCTATCGGGCCAGGCTTATTATAGGTAGGGTCAGCAAGGGAAAAATCACTACTAGGAAAAAACACAGACTCAGGGAACTCAAACTCAGGATGCGTACCGGCAATCAAATCTATAACCATAGCAGAGGTTGACACCTCAGGGAAGGAATTATACAAAGGTTTAAAACACAGGGAAATAGAACCACGGGAAACCACTAAAGGAATATTACCTATGCCACGTACAGGGGCACAGGAGGGGGAGATGGTCAAATTGAGGTAATTAACAACAAGATCGGTTGTAATGAGGCAACCCTGGGCACAGGTATCACATAAGGCACGCGCTTCAATAAAATAGCCACTAGCAGTTTTAACGTGTAATTTAACAGTAGGCAATAATATAAGGGAATTGGGTGAGATATTAACGCAAGGGGAAGGGGGAGTAATACAAGTATCTAGCTATGTGGGTCTATCTTCTCTATTATAGGAATTATCACGATATCTTATAATATTTTCAACCTGTCTATTATTTTCAACCTGTCTAGGTTGGGGCGGAGCATTTTCTCTGGGGGGAGAAGCTCTCTGGGAATGTCGTTGGGGGGAGCGCTGGAGTTGCGAAGGGGAATATTTCTTATGCTGGCCCCCGCCCATATGGGGACCGCGGGTAGAAGCAGGACGGGTACGCGGATAATTGCGTCTATTAAATTTGGAATTATAATTATACTTGCGATTGGATGAGGTGGGATACATTGGGTTACGGGAATCATTAAAACATAGCATAGTGTGATGGGATGAGCGACCGCAGGTTGAACATTTGTAGTCCCGCTTGCACATAAGAATTGGATGTTTGTCCAAACACCTATAACATAACCGGGAATGTTTTACAAATCCCGATCTTTCTCTAGGATTCATAGCTCTAAATTCGGGACATTCACGGAGGTAATGGGAAGAGGAAGCACACAGGTAACATTTTTACTATTATCCATTACAGGTAACATTTTTTGTCTATTTTTTAATATATTGGAGTTATTATCCGCACAGTAAGTATGTTTAGGTACAGTACTTTTAAATTTCGTCAGGTTAGAATCTACAAGGGAGGTGTTGCCAACGTTGTCATGGTGACGACATTCGTCTTCCAAAAAGTAATAAGATTTTTAAAGGTAGGTAATTCATTAGCGTCACCGCCATAACAACGCTCAAAACGGGATTTCAAATCAGAGGGAAGCTTAGTCAAACATATATGTACTAACATATAAGACCATGAGGAGACGGGTAACTCTAAACGTTCTAAACAGCGATAGGCAGTTAACAAGAGGTTCAAAAAGGCCGCGCGCAAACCTGTAAATTTATTCGAAATCTCCGGCAGGGTAAGTATCTGGGTTATGTAGGTATCAGCAAGAACCCGTGTATTGTGATACCGCTGTTTCAACAACTCACGAGCAACTTCATAGTTGCCTTCTTCAATTTTTAAATGTAGCAACAACCGCTTAGGTTCATCTGCTAAGGATCCAACCAAGTACTGTAATTTCATTGTGGGGGTTAAATGGTGTTGGGAATCTACTACACTGTCAAACTGATCAATAAAACTTATCCAGGAGTCAGGGCGTCCATCAAACTTAGGGATAGGTAAATCAGGTAATCTATTATAAGGAGTTCGCTCAGTAATATTTTTACTACTCATTCTTACGGGTGTACTGGCCATGACAGAATCAACTACGGGAGCAGGTGGGCACAACTCTAACTGACGCACCCGGAGGTCGTCTATTTTCTTATTTACTAAACGCACTTCTTTTTTTACATAACTAATTTCTTGGTAATCGATAGCCGGGTCTAACCCACCCAGGAGCACTGAGGACGCGTTTACAAATAAATTACAATGAGAATCTAAATCCTTGAACCTAACTAATAATCTAGGTATTTCAGAAGTGCCAAGAAGTTCCGAGGTATCGGCAATCGAATCGGAAACAAAGCGTACCACACCTATATTTTTTCTATATTCTGCGCTTTCCGTATATAAGGAACATTTTACTGTTTCATCATGAGTAGCCATTTTAAATTATCAAGTAAACTAATAACTGAACTAAAATATTAAAAATTAATAAACGCGTAATAAACAATGAACCCACTACCAACGGGCGAGATCAGAAATCAAGTAAACAAATAACTCAACTAAAATATTAAAAAATAATAAACTCGTAATAAACAATGAATCCACAACATCTGGCGAGATAAGAAACCAGTTACGCGTCGAGTCGGCAATCTACTATATCGCAATATAATAAAATACTATGATATATAATATGAATACAATTAAGGGTTAAACTTCATTTAAATAAAAATAAAGGAAAAAGGGTAACAATAAAAGTGTAGGGATAATATTTTAAAGTAAGTTAGTTTTTTAAGGAAATTATATTAAAATATTTTAACTAACTTCAATTATAATTTAAAACGGGATAGGTAATAACGTATAGGCGTAATATTATAAAATATATGTAACCATATTATGTGTATTTATTATATTTTATATTTAATATATAAAATTATATTCAATATTTATTTATATATTTTACACATTATACATTCACCCTACACAATTATATATTCAATATTATATGTATAAAAATTTAATATAACATTATTTTTTAAACAACTCGATGCGAACACGTTTTAAAAGGTTAGGAAATCAAATTATATTGTAATTATGCGTTAGGTACCAAATTAAGAGCCAAAATACCAAAACGGGAAAATAACACTGTAATCAAAGGGACTCAGGGGCATGAAACTACGCTATAATCAGGGGGACTCAGAGGGATTAAACCACGCTATAATTAAGGGGGCCCAGAGGGATGAAAACCACGCTCTGCTACCAGAAAGTGTATATATAATATATATAATGAATATAATGAACCACGCTCTGCTACCAGAAAATGTATATAGTAGTATTTAATGAATATAATGAACCGCGTTCTGCTACCAAAAAATATATATTGAATAGTGGGTAGGTGTCAGCAATTGTGGAAGCGTGCTGAAGTGGAGGTTATTTATTAATTATTTACTTTATAGTCGGTTTTAGGATAATAGAAATTGTACAGTACCTTATCTTCATGATTCACAACACAAACACTGATTGTTCCCGGCCGGCATGGAATGTCTCACTTGAGTCTTCTTCACTAGGGGTTACTTGCACTATTATCTTTTGTAGGTTTGTCTTTGTCAGGTTCAATATCAAGAGGGAATACACAAAAGGGAAATCAAATAAGGCTGAGGGAAAATCACACCGCTAATTAATATTAGATTCAGGAAGGACATGCGCTCGCGTCGGCCGTACGCGTGCCTCTTTTACTACCTCTCGACAACTACTACTAACTACTACTGTTCGCTCGCGCGGGGTGTTCGCACAAGACTTTTTACGACAACCCGCGCGGGGGTCATCGCAGGGGGCGGCACAAATAGGAATAAACAATATATATATGTTTTGAATAAAAAAAATAACATTATTTATTAGTATTATCATTATCTAAAAACTACACACTCCTCGACTTAAAACTAAAGTTACGAGGGTTCCAAGCGCGGCCTGGTGAAAAGAGCCCGCAACAAACTCAACCAGGTTTCTCTAAATCTATTGTGATCACTTCACAAACGTCATTTTAACTTATGAGCAATTCATTAATTCCATGACGTTTTATCATTAATGTAAACCTTGACACTATGATAGGATACATTTCGTTACAACATTTTCATGGCCTTACTGCTTTTTCGATACGAGTCAAATATTAGTTTTTTTTCTTTTTCATATAATACTAATATTTTTTTTCATAAATTGCTTTTTACTTTATAGAAAAAAATTCAAATTACTTTTTAATAATGATTTAATCCAAAGTTATTGTTAGGCAAATCGAAGTTAACGACAGTTTTCTTCTATGATTATGCATTACAGTGATCTCGTGCATATAGTTTGTATAAACTCTCGTGCATATAGCTTAGCTATCGTAAACCCTTTTTGTCATAATGTACGCAGGCTCCAGTTGTCAGCTTAGTTACTGGGTCGTTTCGCTAAGCCTTTTGTTGTCGCTCATATGTTTCTTATGACCCGCACGAATTCACACTAGTAAGGGAAGGTAATTAGACTTAATATTAAAATAAAAAATAATATAATCTTGTTATTTAATACTAACACTAAATGTAATATGTATACATGCCAATAGGCACGTATACATATTACATTTAGTTATGTATGTAATAACATACATTTAATTATTATTTTACTCCTAAATTTTATTATAATTTTATTGGATAATGTTCGACATATTATATATGTATATTTAAAAATATAGTAAAATTTAATTTGCATTGCATTACAAAAAAACTTAACAAAAAAATATATTTTATTTCAAAAATCAGGAGCAAGAAATAATTTGCAATAGTATTCACTAGTAGGTTCAAACTAGCCAAGTGTTAAGTGTAAGATTCGAACCCGCAGTCAACATATATAAAACAATATGTGTATATATCAATGTATACGAAAGTATACATTGATGACATTTTTGGACTTCCCATAAATTAGCCGTAACAAAACATTAACTCACTTCAATGTAGATTTTATTCAGAACTCTGCTTAGCTCAGTTGTTAGCTTTTAATTGAGCTTGAAACGCTATTTGTCTTACTTAATGGCTCTAATCATAAGTGTTGAAATATTAGCTGAGATATTTGTGTATCCGACACATAAACATATTCAGAACAATACTGAATATGTTTATATGTGGGACGTATACAATTGTGTGCTTTCCTATGAGGAAATGACTACTGTTATGACTGATATGGAATTTTTAAGACGATAATTTATTTTGCTATTAGCGATTTATGTTAATTATGATTATTAAAAGACCTTCCAATTCTACATCATAAAATTATATAAAAAAATAAGTTATACGAATATTCGAAATAAAAAGAGGCGACACCAAATGTTTGCCCATTAAAGTAAAATTCGTTAGTTTAGCATGACAAATATTGAGTTTGACGTTACTGCCAGTCACTACGGTTAATTAATGTATACCATGTGACCATATAACGTGTTCCAAACTCGTATCATTTAATGACCCACATCGTGAAATGGCTACGAAATTGCACCTCCATTAGAAATGTGTAATTAAAGTGGCTTCCTTTGACCCGTCAAACTTTGTACAATTATTATTGTATTGTTTAATAGAGTTTATTCATATAAAATTTGAAATAATATATGATTATTTGAGGACCGTTGTGGCACAGAGGCGCAACGTCGCGCAACGGTTGTGTAACGCAACGGTTTCTGGGTTCGATCCCCAGTCGGGGAAGACGGATTTTTCTATTTCCATTTTCTTCGCTGAAAGCCGCGGCATTGAGTTCCGCCACTTAACACGCAATGTCTCGAAAAAGGCGGAAAGCGGGGACGGAGAAAGCAGGGACTAAGCAACGGAGTGTCTTAACACTAGGTTCCCACAGGTCCTGCAGTTCCCTCTACCTATCCTGCCATGTGCGGGATAAAGCGTGAAGCTAAAAAAAAATATAATTATTTGCGTGATCAGCAATGATATAAAATATTACCATTGAGAAATGGTAATATTTTATCCGAACCATACATATTTAAGTGAAGCCACTTGTATTAAGGGAGTTCCAACATCCTTACCTTATTTTTATGATTTTTAAAGTGTTAATCCACACTGAGGATAGAAAAAATACTTAAAGAAAACATATAAAAATTTGAACGCAGCGGGACTCGAACCCGCGCCCTCCTGCGAACCGTGCAGGCGCTCTCACCACTGAGCCATGCGTTCTACATCACGCCGCGTTGAAATTCTTATATGCTTTTTATACAACTTATATCGTTGTTAGCATCTCTGTAGGGAGATTTTTACAAATTTCCGCTACCCAAAGACCATTACAAAGAACAATCGTTTGGCGAGAGAGAATGCTATTTTTATTAAATATTTTTATGATTTTTAAAGTGTTAATCCACACTGAGGATAGAAAAAATACTTAAAGAAAACATATAAAAATTTGAACGCAGCGGGACTCGAACCCGCGCCCTCCTGCGAACCGTGCAGGCGCTCTCACCACTGAGCCATGCGTTCTACATCACGCCGCGTTGAAATTCTTATATGCTTTTTATACAACTTATATCGTTGTTAGCATCTCTGTAGGGAGACTTTTACAAATTTCCGCTACCCAAAGACCATTACAAAGAACAATCGTTTGGCGAGAGAGAATGCTATTTTTATTAAATATTTTTATATTTTTATTTTATTAAAAATATTTAATAAAAATAGCATTCTCTCTCGCCAAACGATTGTTCTTTGTAATGGTCTTTGGGTAGCGGAAATTTGTAAAAATCTCCCTACAGAGATGCTAACAACGATATAAGTTGTATAAAAAGCATATAAGAATTTCAACGCGGCGTGATGTAGAACGCATGGCTCAGTGGTGAGAGCGCCTGCACGGTTCGCAGGAGGGCGCGGGTTCGAGTCCCGCTGCGTTCAAATTTTTATATGTTTTCTTTAAGTATTTTTTCTATCCTCAGTGTGGATTAACACTTTAAAAATCATAAAAATATTTAATAAAAATAGCCTTCTCTCTCGCCAAACGATTGTTCTTTGTAATGGTCTTTGGGTAGCGGAAATTTGTAAAAATCTCCCAACAGAGATGCTAACAACGATATAAGTTGTATAAAAAGCATATAAGAATTTCAACGCGGCGTGATGTAGAACGCATTGCTCAGTGGTGAGAGCGCCTGCACGGTTCGCAGGAGGGCGCGGGTTCGAGTCCCGCTGCGTTCAAATTTTTATATGTTTTCTTTAAGTATCCTTACCTTGTAAATATTCATAGGTTTACTTCGTTTTAAGAAAGTTTACACAAGTATCGATCAGGATGAACATTTTCAGCAACGAGTTTTGAATATATTACGCTACTTCTAATTTCTTAGAGTCTTTATGCAACCTTTTTTTGATTACAAGGGATAACACTAGATTTACCTATTAATTAGTTGCAATAATAAACATATATCACCTACTATATTTTTAACACAAAAGAGCTTCAAGTATATATAGAATGATAATATGATACTGACGTAACATTACAGAATATACTGGTGTTTATGGAAATGATATCATTTATGAGTCTCCTTTCAAATGAAGTACATCATAATAGTAAATATATAAATTTTATATTTGTGTTTGTTATTCACAATATAGTATGTATTTTAAATAAAAGAAACGAAATTATAGATATTTTTATTATAAATAAAACTACTGCCGTGTATAAAGTATGCCTGCACCAACGCACGCACGAAAAGCAGTAAGGCCATGAAAATGTTGTAACGAAATGTATCCTATCATAGTGTCAAGGTTTACATTAATGATAAAACGTCATGGAATTAATGAATTGCTCATAAGTTAGAATGACGTTTGTGAAGTGATCACAATAGATTTAGAGAAACCTGGTTGAGTTTTTTTCGGGCTCTTTTCACCAGGCCGCGCTTGGAACCCTCGTAACTTTAGTTTTAAGTCGAGGAGTGTGTAGGTTTTAGATAATGATAATATTAATAAATAATGTTATTTTTTTTATTCAAAACATATATATATATATATATATATATATATATATATATATATATATATATATATATATATATATATATATATATATATATATATATATATATATACATATATATATATATACATATATATATATATACATATATATATATATATATATATATATATATATATATATATATATATATATATATATATATATATATATAAGCTTATTATCATCTTAACTTTTTTTTATTTATTGGCCAATACGTAACAAATACATTTTATTTTGGAAATTAAGTACCACGAAAACCTCGAGGGTTTATCTGGGTACAGAGAGTCATTTCGTTAATTCAGTTTGTTTTTCTAAAAAATATTTTTTAAAATGTGATTTGATTTTCGTGGCGCTTTTATACAATTCTCAACTTGTCTGATAGTATTTCAAAATGAGAAACGCCTAAGCCGTAGAACTGTAATATCAATGATATTAGAGAGGCGTTCGGTCTATCTCCTAGAATTAATCTCTTTAGCTAAACTCCAGCTACTTCACAGGCGGAAAATTCAATTGCATATCGATTTTCAGTTTGCTATCCACATACAGGTGTGCATCTGTGGTAATTGCTAATCAGATTGCATTTAATTTATCATCGTTATTTATATTTTCTCTTATATTTGTAAAGGCGGCTGTTTATGGATACAATTCCTACTGATGGAAGGGATGGAAAAGGGATTGTTCTATTTCTATTTTCTTCTTTCGGGAAACTTAATTCTGCCACTCAATACTCAATGCCTCGATAAAGACGGAAAAGCAGGAATTAAGCGACAGAGTGTTTTAACACTAGGTTCCTATGGTTCCTACCCCGCCATGTGCGGGATAAAGCGTGAAGCTATATGAAGGAGCAGCAATTTGCATTTAATAAGTGAAAAATTATAATAATTAAATGAACTAATCCTCCCATCCCTTCACACGTAAAAAGTTCGTTGTTCTTACCTCTAGAATCTAGTGTAATCATTGTAAAATGTGAGTGGGCCTACCCTCCCCTTCTGTTCTCTTCTCTTCCCTTTTAATTAAATTTAATACAGAATGCATAAATTTGTAATTTACTGAACAGTGATAGCTTATCGATAATCAGTGAAAGATTCTCTACAAATAACTCTTGTAAATTTTACTAAATATTGAGACAAATTAATGGTAGTTTGACCCTAGTGGAGCGAGCATGAATCAGAAGTCATTATTCCACACTTCGAAAAGACTTAGTAATTTTTATATTATGATCAATTAGACTATGATTGTGGAGAAAGTTTGGAAAGTTAAGAAATAAATTTCAAAATATACCTAAATATATAAGTGTATAAAAATAATGTTTTCTTATAATTCTTACATACGTTTTGGTAAATAGATAAATCTGACTACGCCGCTGACCATACTCTATTCTCCTTTAATAAGCTCATGCTGGATAACCAGTGTAAGTGAAAAAAATCTTTGACAACGACAGAGCGAAGTCCCAAATCCTGATTCCTGGTAGTTGTTTTGCCGCTAAAAGTATAACATATTTTATACAATAATTTAAATTGATATTGATAAATATATATACATGTAAGACTCAGTGGCTATACTGAAATATGTAAATAATTTTCACTAAAACAAAAAACTGCTGATAATTCCGTGGATTAACTGAATAGATCAGCGCTTAGGACTTGCGGCCCAAATGTAGTTTTAAGAGTGTAGGTTCTAAAAATGCATTAACGTTCAAGCTTGCAAGGTGCAAGCTTGAACGTTAATGCATTTTTAGAACTAGAACACTGTCCAAGCTCCTCCCACTACCTAACTTAATTCGAAACGAAAGG
>JAZFAU010000078.1:600000-842500 GCA_037178615.1 Dione vanillae
ATATATTTTTATGAAACCACCGTAATCTTCTAATCTAGACGGAATTTAAGCATATCTCGCATAGTTTGAAAATATTATAATTGTATTTTTTCTACGCAGTTTTTCTTTTTAAAACTAACCACGTCTATCCATCTCGGCTCACATATATAGATATTAAAACATACTCTATTCTTTCTGAATATATTCGCAAATTAAATCTGATTAAATGTGTAGCAAAAAAAATATGCATTACTATTTATATTTTTTTTCAGGTAATATTTTTTTGGCGTATTTATCGTAAGTCTAATTTTACTTCACCTCTAAGTTTGATTCTATACATTAGATTTTTTCAAACAAGTATTTATTTTGTACTAAAATATCAACATATCGAGATGGAAAAAGTACTAGCAAAATCCTAATATATACTTAGAAAAACTAACATATCCTTTACCAAAGTAAAAATATTTGACGTCAAAACAAAGCCACTATGGCAACAAACTTATATCGCGTATCCGTCGATAGCCAGATATCTTTGGATAATTCGCTATCGAGCATCGAATACGGATTCTATCAACAACGTATTGACGTGACTCATAAGTTCATAACTTGCTTATCGTAGCGCCACTCCTTGTCTCGTCGTACTTTGAAGTAGTAATGCACGACGATAACAATATTTTATTTCGAATCTTCAAATTTTGCTGATTTAATTTAATTAGATATTTTCCACTTTTTTTATATATAGTGTAATGTTTATTATAATCAAAGCAAACTTTATGCACACGTAATGGTTGTGGGTTCGACCCCAAGGCGAGGTTTTTTTTTTTTCATTTTCCTTCTACTGATAAAGTCCAACATTGAGTTCAGACATTTACTGTACCGTATTGTATTACGACGGAAAGCGAGGAATGTAGTGTCTTCATATTTAATTCTCTTTGATATGTACCCAGTTATATGTACAATGCTAAATGCGGCGTAAAGGAAAATAAAAAACTTGAATTACTTCATTCAGCGAAAAGGGTTTTGAAAATATTTTTCTTCTTACGTATCCTACAACCCTTATACGGCAGTGTGAGCACAGGCAATCCAATGTTAAGACACTCCTTTCTCCGCTTTCCACCTTTCCAGACATTGCGTGTTTAGTGGCAGAACTCAATGCCTCATTTTGTCTTGTTACTGGTTGTTGCGTTGAAAATGAAAATAATTCGCCAACTGAGATCGAACCCATAACCTTCGCGCTTACAGTCAGACGACGGCCTCACAAATACTCGTAATTAATAATGTAAATATTTTTAATTATTATTATTATATTCACCTATTAATTTCTGTCAAGTCATCGTACTTAATGTCATTGTTCTGTGAAGTACGTGTACACAAGAATGTGTCTCAATGATAACGTAAATATAAGAAAAACATTAAAATATTCTATCGGGCGTCATTGAATGATAAATATATTTATCTATTTCCAGTATGACATACGACAGGTTGGGCTATGTTATATGTTTATTTGGTCATTTTAGTCAAACCACGTGCGTCATTAAGATCTGCCAGTCAACGCACAATGTCTTTAATTTGGTACTAAAAGCGCTAGCATCCGAATCTTACTCTATAGTATGCACAATGTAGTGTAAAGCTGGAAAAAATATATAAAACTGATAAATTTAGTTATTTTAATCTTTTTTATATTTAATTTTGTTTTTGTATTTGTACAGAGAAATAATCGATGCACCTTGTGCTATTTAGAAGTATATCAAACCAAAATATCGAAAGTGGATAGGAGCAAACACAGATAAACCGACTTGTATTTTTATATCATGCATGCATTTCGTGATGCTTGAAGTGCATCTGTAATTGTTGATCTTTAGTTAACAGGTTATTTTTATTTATTACTGACGAGTATACGTAGTAGGAAATAAATAAATATTATTTATAATTACACCATTGGTGTGCAGGTGAGGTGTTTGACCTTTTATACACGACACTTGTCGATTCGATTTACACTTAATATCTGGCTATGACAAATCATAGTTCAAATGACAACACTACATCATTAACACGCATTGTATCTAAAGTAGGCAGTTAGTGGAGGTAACAGTTTGTATAATTTTATTCTCTCTTTTCAATACTCTCTACGGCATAGAGCGGCAAATGCCCTAAATTTACATTTATTCATCCGCAACAACTAAGACCGGATGAAATGGATATTTACATGGTTCCTTACAAAAAATGATACGCTAACAACAGGTGTTCAGTTCTGGACTCCACATCCGGTGAGGGACATCATGACAGCTTTTTTGTAAACTTTTCGATTATTTTTGTTTACCTTATACCTATTTAATTATTTAACTATGAAATATCGAATTATTTTTTTAATAAAAATTAAAATGACGCCAAAAATTTTATCATGCAGGTAAGTAGTTCAGTATGCTTCGTTTGTGTCTACAAACCGATACTTACGCGATAACAATGTAATTATTTAGATTTCATTGATAGCACATACAGACGTGCATTATTGCGCAAACTATGGACATTATGATAATGTTGTCAAGTGACGATGTATGACCGTGACGAAATTGTTATAAGTAAAAGGAAAATCACTTTTTGTACCATACAAAGAATTTCTTCGTTTTAATTACTAAACGTTTAGTAAATTTTACTATTTTGTATGCAAAAATATATTTCTTGTGTTAAATTGATACACTAGTTTAAATATGTCATAACGTATGTTTGGTTATACAAGTGTTGAGACACAACAGCTGGTGTATTGATTTTAAAGTACGTATATAGTCATATCTTTTGGTTTTAAAAGATACCCCTTTATATGATGTTTGTTGTTACATCTGTCTCTCCGTATGTCTAAACAGCTAATACGCTTTTGATACAACTGTCATTGGAAGATTGGAGTTGTAGGATAAACATATAGACTACTTTTTATTCCAGGGTTCACACGGAGTCAACATGCAGTAAATCGCATATATCACACGTAAATAAGTACCATCCACCCAGATAAAAAATACATATAAAATATATTTTTCATGTATGCATCTGCGTGTGTACAATATATGCATATTACTTTTAGAGTAATCAATAGTTCAAGCAAGTGAAGCCGCGAACTAGTCGCTAACTATTAATGTATACGCGTTATTTTGAATTTTTTAATCTGTCTCTTACCATAACGCAAGCGCAAAAGGTTTATGATGACACGTGTGACTTTTTATTGAACATGCATTAAAGAAAAGATATATAGGGTTATTAAATTACATTGAATCTCTTAGTTTTGCATTTGCTTTATACCAAGTATTATATCTATAACATTTGGTCCTTAAAAGTGTTTCGTTGAACAAAACATAAGAACGAACAACGACGGCTTAATGCAGGTGGAAGTAACGCAGCTGCGCTAATCTCGCATATTTCTGTGAGACGCTTTTGTCCCTCAAATAATAATAACAATAATAATGCGAACTAATAACAGTCAACAATTAAGATAACATTGAACAAGTGGTTACTTAATTAAAAAAAAATTTTTTTCCTTTGGCTTAATTTTTTCTCACAAATATGTAAACGAATTATGCTGACATAATTCCCAGAGTCAACGTAGGTATATGACGCGTCTCAAACTACCGTCGGAACTGTAATCCATCATGAACACTTATTCATATGTTCTAGCACAAACACTGAATTTCCCACGTCGCACGTCGCGACGTTTATTGTCACATAGCTCAAACGGCGATACGTAGTAAATTTCAATGCAAAGGCGGAATAATATCATGTGGATATGTTTTCATTAAACAAATATCATATATTTTAAATATTAAATATGTAGTTAGAATTTTTTATAAATAATGTAATCTTGCACAAGGTGTGCAGAAAAAAGTAAATTCTATAATTAAAGTATCCACTTACACAATAAGAACCGCTTTCGTCCAAGTATTGCGTCGACATAGGACTCACGATCCAAGTCACCCCAGGGAAATTACGTGCCACCGAGTAATAGCAATACTAGTCTACTGCAACTAATAAAAGTAATTAATTTCCAATTCCTATTTACAAAATAATATCCGTTTATTCCTGCTTAAATGCATTTTTATCATCCTTAATTGATTATTTCGAATAAACATACATACACATGTACAATTTTTTATTGATTTTTTTTTAAAGCGTTCACAGCATTTTTGCTATGAACTAGCACTAACTATAAGCGTATTTTTAATTATGAATAATAATATACGTACCTAACTGGTTATTAGCATCCCCGTCGCGAAAACCCCATAAAAATTACAAATATAAATTAAAAATGACAGTAACTTAATATTATTATATTTTTTTTAAAGTAGCTATAAATAAGCTCTTAATCCACAAACACATGTTAAGAGTATTATTATCGTTATAAGAGGATTGTTCTAGATATAGAATAATGATGTTGAATCCTTTCTGTCACGGAACACTTAAAAGCCAGCAATCATAGGCCGAGAGACAGGTGTCTCTAGGGAAACAGGTTTCTCGGTGCGACCGTGTGAATGGACATGATGGATCTTCTCATACACCGAAACTGGTTTTTTATTACCCTTATTCTATTTGTTTTAACTGAATAATTCTGTTATTCTAGAAACTGAGTTTTTAATATTAAATTATAAATAAAATACTTACCTATTCCTTATTTATAATTTTGACTTACTTAGGTAATGTAGTTATTTACGATTGAATATATGAATTTATGTAAGTAAAAAGCTATTGACAATTGGAAAAAAAATCAAAATATAAAAATAACATGTAAGTAGTTACTTCATGCACCAATAATTTCATAAATAGTTTAATATATTTTTTGTTTATTGAATGAGATTTATATAATAAATAATAAATCACATTATCACAAGTCCTTATGATTATTGTTATTATACATTTTAATCGCGTGGTCGATTATTCTAATAAATCTAAAGCGCTAAGCAAAGCCATCATTTATCCCTCCCTCTATTGCTTTTTACCACGACGATATTTGCAGAATCATTTTTAATAAAAAAACTCGGTCGAATTTATACTGCTAGGCGTTAGCTCTGTGGTAAACGTTTATCATATTTTCGATTTCCTTTTAGTTGGTCTAGTGTCATTTAATCTTTGTAATAAAATCTCATTTTCTTAGTTCAATAAGTACATATTTTTAACTTATATATATATTATTAAAAAAGTTATACTTTGGTTTCACAATTCAGAAGTATAAATGGTTTACAGCGCTTGCTGCTAATGTAGCAAGGTGCAACAGATGAGTCACTACGGCCTAATGTTATTATTATACAATCAGGCAGATCATTGTCAATCATACCCACAATATAGGTTCTAGATACTGTGTCATTTATTTTATATAACTAGTTCTTATAATTATTATTCCTTTCCCTGCTTATTGCAGTAGTAAAACTTACAGAATCTTAATGACAAACCTCTCCTGTCCCCACTTTCCGGCCATTTTGAAATGAAATGTCTAGTGAGAGAGGAAATCCATCACCGCACTTGTCTAGTCTGACTGGGGAAATCCCTTCGTTTAAAATATGAAAATTATTTTATGTTAGGGATTGTCTTGGTACAAAGATACAGCAACTGATAATAAACTTGATAGTTGTGGGTCCAGTTCCCTGTTGTGGAAAAGAAAAATTTTCTTTATTTTTTAACTCTTTTAACATAAAGTGGGACATTGAGTTCTGCTAGTCAACAAACAATGTCAACGATAAAGAAATGTGTTATTATGAGCCTCCTTCTACATATGGGAACAAGGGTTTGGGGTTGAACAAGGGTTTATTCATTCCTTGCTAAGCGTCAACGTCTGCGACTACTGAATTATTCCACGTTGTACACTTGTAAATTACGAATGACTACAATAATGACATAAATTGGTAAGATTTATCGATTCGATATAGATCAATCTTTTAAACTTTATATTATCTCAAATATTTATTAAATGTTTATTTTTATATTGTGTACAAACACGAATAAAATATTAAACCATGATTAAAAAAATATACCTCAAGTAGTGATCCTTTAGTATCTACTTGACAGATTTGAATGAAACTTTTTGTTATATTGCTCTTAGGTCTGGGCAGTACCTAAGCCAGAATTTATTTCGAAGACTACAGTATTAGTTCAGATGAATAGTAACGTGATGCTGCTCCACAATAAATAATATCTTTGCCATTGACATACAAAAGTCAAAATTTCTGGCACAACTGAGGTAGAATTATAAGTCCTTATTATAAGTTGTTGAGCTTGATGAGCATTTGGCAATGGATCTTATGAAGAACTTGAACGTTCAGCTAAACATATGAAATAAAAATGGCGCCTTAACACCGTTTATTTGACGTGATAGACATATTTCTTTAATATTTTAATATATAAAAATTAATGATCTAGGAAGAATAGTAAAAAACTATGATAGATGGACTAAACTATGAAAAATAAAGGTTTTTTTAAAAGTTGTTGGATCAATGTTGGCCAATGTGCATTTTTCGTCATCATATCAAAATCTATGAAGTAAAACAAAATAGCATGAAGTCAAAGTCATGAAACAAAATACCAATAGTCCAGTTAATATATATGCAATATGGTTATGTTGCATTAACATGCGATGGTATGGGGTTCTAGCCTCATCTGAAGAAGTGATTATAATATTAAAACTATTCGCTTCGCTCTCGCAAACAAACCGCAGTGTCAAAGATCTGGTAGTTATTTATATTTAGATTACTGTGATATACAAAAAATATCAGCGATATTGTTAGATATATAACTAACAAAACCAAAATCTTAATATATGTAAGAGTAAAATAAGAAAGATAAGTAAATGTCAAGATAGATATAATTTTTTCCAAAAAGAGAATCTGGTGGCATTCATTATAAAATAAACGCTGACAAAGTTGCAAGTACAAAGTAATCTAACATAAACTACTGTAATATATAAATAGACTATTTAGAATAATAACAATACACATCCAGTAGTTTAGTTATATGACGAGCTAGTGCAAGGGTAATACCCAGTCGGCGCCAACCATGGCGTGACTTTGTTATTCAATCATACACGAAATTTATAGTTTTCGTTGGTAAAATTAGCCTTACGTTTTTAAATGAGGTGACGAATACACAGTTTCTCTTGTGCCGGCCGATTTCACGTAATTATGGTGGAAACAAATTGTACTGCTCCGCGCGACTGAGGCTTGCTTAACAATTTAAATAATTTCCCTTTTTAAAGAGCTAAAAGAATACATGTTAAAGACAATTATTTAGTACCCGCAATACAAGTTTTTAAATATACAATGTTTCGTTCTTGTACGGTACGTTTATAATTATACTATATTATCAATAAGATATGTAGTGTCATTATAAAGGGAAAAAATGCTTTAGTGTATTCGATATTGTTACTCATATAAATATATATTTATATGAGTAAGTATATATATTTAAATATAATAAAACATCTACAAAAATAATATGTAATATATATATATATATATATATATATATATATATATATATATATATATATATATATATATATATATATATATATATATATATATATATATATATATATATATATGTATATAATGCAATTACTTTATAATATTCAGTTGTCAGTATAGGAATTTACGTTACTTAATTAGGTAACATGTGTTTGTATTATTTCAAAGTAGAGAAATTTCAGCAACGACCATTCAAAGTTGTTGCACCCACCACAAAGCTTACGCAGTCACAATCGCCCACAACTACTATTTATGTTTTATTTGCGTCGTTGCACCACAAGGACCTAATAATTTAATCAAAAACACGACCGTTCAAGGAATTGTGGGAAGTGATTGGAGACAATCACAATTGGCTGCGTTGTGTTCGCTCAGTCAATAGCATTATGATTCATCACAAACATTTTGTGAGTAAACAGACGCGAGGTCAAAGTACTCTGATTTTGTTACAAAAAATACTATGGCTATGTTTAATACGTTTATAGGTCTAAAAAGTTTACAGTGCCACTCTGTAAGTCGTTACAGATGTGCAATATAATGCATACAATTGAATAATTAGTTGGTATTATTTTGACAATACTGTATTTTGTGACGACGACACAACCTTAATAAAAACTATAGAAAACAATGGTCTCGATCGAACCGTTCATATGTAACATGTATTTCACCGCATCTCATTCCCTCACTGTGTGCCATCCCTTAGGCTATCGGGTTTCAAGTGCCATACTGAGGCTTCGCTGCATATAGTTCGTGCACGACAAAGCCGTTCAATTAAACGTGATGTACTTTGAATAGTTACCACAATAGCATAGGCATGTATGCTTTTAATGCATTATGACTCTTCGGTTAAGTTTAGGCGTAAGGGTGCATTCTGTAGTGGTGATTTATTCTTGTCACTAACTTAACATATTAATAAAAGAAAAACATAAATTATATATAAAAAATATTATTACTACCATTAAATTGTATTATTAACAAACTTTTTATTTTATTTAGTATAAAGTAAGGGAAAAGGAGGTGACAATTTTAGTGCGTTTTTTGAGTATTTTCCTTATTTTCTTTACATTACTTGATTTTTAATTTTAATACCAAAAACACTTTCATAAAAATCCGAAAATAAGACATTTCTACACATTAAATAATATAACTTAAACTAAAAACGTCTTCACTCCAACCGAAGAAAACTTACTCAATTAAAAGTCATATAATAAGTTATTGGATTCAAACTGCAACGACTGAGTGCTCTTGGCCTTATTTTAATTATTTCTCACTTTTAACTTTTCCAACATGCTTCCCTAGAGAACTTAGGCAAAGATTAAAATTTTATTTCATTTAAATAATTTTTTATCACTCTGTTACAAAGAAAAGTAAATATCTTCTATTTTGTAACTTCCCAAAATGCTCAAAAGCTTATTTTAATACGTACAACCATACGTTACAAAAAATAAAGAGCAATCTACTCAGTCCCATCGCTAACGTGGTGCTGTGCGATGTCATTACTCCGGCGCGTCCTTGACTATGGGTCGTTGACGCCGGCGTCGCGGGGGACTCGGGCCCTACATTATGCACACGCGACTGGCTGGACCCTTGTGATCTGATCGTGAGCCACGCGCCCCTCATAAGGGTCCCATCAATGCAATTCGTATTTACCTACCGATTTTGCGACGATATACTTATAGTCTATCGAAACTAAACGGGAATTTGTTTAACCTAGCTGTTAAATGTTACACCAAAATATATGCATAGTAAATTCTAATAAATAACTCGTTCTTCGTTCGTTCGTTAAGATCTTAATAGATACCTTACGTTTATTTTTTAACTAATTAAGAAATAAATATAATAAATGCTAATTAAATAGTAAACACAAAGTATAACGAGGCAAATATGGATTTTATTATTGAATTTCATATCAGAGGAAATTTGCTTCTGACGTCATGGGTTTCTCTTAAGCAAAGATTATATATTGTCACATTTGTAAATCACATGTTCAAATGGCTACATCCGAAAAATAGACTGATATTGCGTTTACGAATGTATCACAAGTTGCGGCAATATCAAAAGAATCGACGTCGCTGTACGCTATTTTTTTGAGTCAGCTGACCCACATCTCCATAACGGTTAAAGTAATTTACTTATGTTGTTTTTCTTAATTCATTCCAATCGTTCACTTTGAGCTAGACATAGAAAAATTAGGCAAAACAAATTGTAGAATATTTTTATTTTAACAATTGTGCTCTTTAAATTTTCAACAACACAGACAGATAAAGAGGTTGGGGTGCCAAATGCTATAATTATCGTCGCGTCTTTGTAATGTTTTTTGCATATTTTGTGTTTCATATGTAGCATAAGTTGGATTAAGTATTTGAAGGTGTTCTGATAATTTTTCACTTTCAACATGTAACAACCGTTTTTTATATATATTTATGAAAATAAAAATTTGCAATATTTACTACTACTATTTAGCAATTTACTTACATACAATAAAAAATCGAAAAGATTATATTTTTTCCAAGTTTGAACACAAATACATTGGTTTCTAAACAACCAACAATAAAAAAGTAAAACAAAAGTTTCTGTTGCAAAAATACGTCTGTTTTTAGAATGATTTTCCTTATGACTTCGGGTACCAAATAAAGTATTCAAGCGTAACAGAAATATTTGATTGATACTGTGTAACATACCACATTTTATGATTCATAAATTATTTTTATTCCGTGACCCGTTTCAAATGCCGAAATAACTATACGATAATCGATTCAGAGCGCATGTTACGTGTTTCAGGGACCCCATAAAGCAGTGTTTCCGCACTGCGCCTATTATAACTGCTTTACGACTGCCGTCTAAGTATCCTCGGCGCATGCACGTTATTTTCTACCCAGGGTTTTCGAGCACAGCCAATGTTCGATGCTAAACGTGTAATGGTATAATCGCTCGCGGTTTATGGGGGTTACATTCGGGGTAATTGCGCCTTGCCGCGCCGCTCCTACTAAAGAAAAGCTGCAGCTAATATAGCGTTTCTACACTTTCTACATTATTTAACAATATTTAAATTATTCATATTTGTACAAATTTATTATATATTTTTTATATATATTTATTTCATTTGTTCGACATAATTTAAATACTGAACGTTATTAAGTTATATTGTAAGCCTCTGCAAAAGTGAGGCTAGAAATCGTTGCTGCGAGTGGGCAGTAGTTCGAAGCGATTCAGAAACATAAGACGGGGTTGCGGTTCGCCACGTTTGCGTCGCGTCGCTCAGTCGCCAGCGACGTTATTGGATTAAACCTATTTGATACTCTAATTATTACAACTATTCAATTTGTATCTTATACTCTCACTTTTATACACATTCCTTATAACAATTAAACACATATTGTAAAATATTATATTTTTTGTGTGGGTTAAATTTGGTTTTTTTTATGCAATTTATTTTTTGCTTTAAATTCAGCAAAAATTGTTGCATTTAAAAGTTCTTAATTCTTGTTTGTATAAGGATTTATGCTTCGAACGCATTACCATTTCAGTCGTCCAATATTTTTCACGCGCTCATGAGTTATCGTGAGAATTCTTTAAAGCATTTTAATTTAAGTAAGTTGCGTCCTTGCTCTATGCCGGGTTGGAATAATCGCGAAAGCTCTTACGATGCGCTAGTGCGAGTGGAGCGACGCGGGAAAGAATTTCAATAAGTTGTTTTCATTTGCAAATTGCGCGCCGTGACGACACCTAATGGAATAGAAATCTAGGGGGCTGCGTGTCGTCCACCCGCAAAGATGCTTATTGGATTATTATTATTTAGAACATTTTTGTTCACTCTTGATATCATAACAGATCAATACTAATAGCTATCTTGGAAACTTTGATTTGTAGGAAATTAATAAAAAATATATACCTAACATACAATTAAAATATTTATTAATTGCATTGGAAATTGAAAAATGTAACCTTTTTTATTAGTAATTTTATTTCTATGTAGATATGTCACATATACACGAGATGTAAAACACAACGTTTATATTAATGGCGTCAACACTGTCGAATGTCGATAGTGGAGGACCTTAGTGACGAAGTGGCCGTTGAAAAATGTGAGTGACATTATTAGCATCCCTGGGATAATTTGGTATGCCGCGCGCGAGCGCCTTCGAATGCCATTATTCATTTATTCAACGCGTTCACGTACTTTGGGCTAAAACTTTACTATAATATAACCACGATAACAATATATATATATATATATATATATATATATATATATATATATATATATATATATATATATATATATATATATATATATATATATATATATATATATATATATATATATATATATATATATATATATATATATATATATATATATATTAACTTAATATTAATAATTACTCAGTTTATACTATTTTACCTAAATACTACTATATTTGAACCAATTAATGTGAATATTAGTGCCTACCTAAATTTTTTTTTTATATTCGTTTTCATTATTAATATTAAAGAATACCATTCTGAGAAAAGAACGCGGAAGTAAATTTTTCAATAACGCTAGTAACAAACGTTTTCTTGATCGCTGCGGCTGTGTGAGCACATGCCTTTTACATTCTTCTTGTTTACTTAAAGTGTCACATATAAATATTTATGGGTTTACTTCTAAAATGTAATTTAATAGCAAAATAAGTACGGAAAGTGTAAGAAATAGTAAATGATAATAAAATTATGAGCTTTGAGAACTCCAAGCAAGCGTACGCATACAATTATTTTCCTAGAAAAAAAAATTCACAGACATTTATTTTTCATATCTCATACCTTAGAGTGCTCGTAAACATGTCGTCAATAAACTCAGAGTGACCGGATTCCGCCCTGAGCTAGACATTGTTCTCGGTTTATAAAATTACATCATTGAATACTGAACTTTTCAAAGGCTTACTTTAAAGCTACTTATGTTGTTGGGCTTGTATGTAAATAAGCACTAATAAAATCGATACTTCCTTTTACTACAGAAGCTTTAGTGATATTTTTTTTATTTATATTAGTAGTACTTTAAAAAAAATATATATTTTTAATATTGGTAAAGTATTATGACATTTCAACAATTGGTTAATTAATTTAACATCCTGTTTTCCGAGAATCCCTTAACTACAAATATTAAGACTTAAATGTAATTTGTTGGTTTGCAATAGAATAATTTAAGATATCCTGGTTGCCAGCTTATCACAATAGATCCGTCTGTTCCGTCCCAGATAACTGTTAAATCATTTCCCTTCAATCACAATTGTCCGGTGTACATCTAACGAACTTAAATCAGCCTATATGTGGGTAGCTCTATTTTAGTTTATTTCTTCATATTGCATTTAAAAATGTTTTACTATAGCAGCTGTACTTCATCTAAAACTATGTAAGGTAAAACAAAAATAACAAAACCACTGTCGTTAATTTCTTATATCTTCGACGTCTTTTAATTATGTAATTTAAGTCAATGCAATATTTATTAACCCAATATATAATGCGGACGGAAATAGCCTTAGTGCAGTCTCACGACAATTGACTCGTTGATCCATACTAAGGTTGACGTGGTCCATACAGTTGTAAAGCATATCAAAATACATAAAAATATGTAAGAATTAAGACAGAACGCACAAAACGATTTGTAAATAAAAACATTTTACGCTAAAAGAAAGTTTTAATTTAAACCGAGTTTTCACAAGTGTGGCGTGCCGCGTGACATTCCCGACTAGTGCTAATTGTTGTTTCGATCGTTACGTCGTGGTGTATTGAGAGACCCGGGACTTCTCTCGAGCATCTGATTTGAACTGTTGCAACTTTCGCTCAGGCACGATCTCGTGTTGAACGCGCGACACCCGCTGCATTTCTTTTTATCTTCGGCAACATTGTTCGCATTTGAAATGTATGGTTTTTTTTTTCGTTTTATCAATAGACGGACGCTTTTATCGGTACGCCGCGCTGTTACAGGGATGTGGAAATTTTAATGTGTTAGGTTTCGGCTTAGTAATTTCTATCGTCAAGTTAATTTTAATATCATTATTTTTTTTTTACTTTTTTATATTTTTTGTGAACATAGAACCATAACTAGGTAGCATTAATGTAATCAGATTTAGTATAAAAAAATATTTGTCTTTTTTACATATAATGATGACATTATTGGATTATTAGATTATTTTTCTTATTTTATCTGTTGCTATATTAATTAATTCAATTGTTGCACATTGATTTAAAAAAAAAATCGCAGAACTGCAAATAAACATTGCGTGACACTTAATATAAATAATTAAATTAGTCTCTACGTAAAACAACATTGATGATTTAAATCAATTCATCATGCCGCCGACGGTTGCCCAATCGGCCCAGAATGCAACAGCCGTCTGCCTCGAATTAGGACGCGGTTCTCGATTCGCCATTGGTGACTGAAACGTTTGAATACCGAGTCACAAATAGAGGAGCTTGCATAAAAATGTATTTGAGACTTTAAAGCATTCCTATCACGTTTCTAATAATCCAATACAGAATTTTGGTAAAGTAAACAGTTTGAATATTTTATTAAATTGTTATTATTTACATGTCAACATACACCTCGCTTAAAATAGAACTATACGTTTAATTAACATTTTATACAAAAGCCTTTTTATGCATGGTTAAGTATAGATAACAATCATAGTATCAATGCTGTTTATTTGAAATATGTATCGTTAAATCTAATCTATTGTTTTTGTAACCCATATGCCTACCTATTATCGTATGTTAATGACTTAGAAATCACAATACTGTTTGTAGAGATTTGTTGCCATGGTTCATATGCGCCACGCCATTCATTCATTTTGCTTCATTTTGCTATCTTATTTAGGTTATACTCCCTATAAGTATTGATGAAATATGTAAAACTAAAACCATCTTGTATAGTCCCACCAATGATAATATTTGTAATGTTATGAATTTGATTTTCTCTTATTAAGTATAATAAAAAAAGCCATAATGGCGTAGAATGGCAACGACAATGGCCTGAATTTCTACCACTAAAAGTGTTTTGTTTCAAATTTGAACGAAAATAGGATAAAATCATGTTTGCCTGTTATATTCCATACTATATAATATAATTATTTATAATGTAGGACTTACGATTTTGAGATTAATTTAACAATTTTAATATATTTGCATTACACGTTTAAAATAAAAGACCGTTTATTATTTCGAACTAAATACACTTCTATGGTTGAATAGAAATTATCACGAGGTTAAAAATGTGTACAACTATAGTTTTGTATAAGAGTCTCGAATTCCTCTAGACAGATATCGACGCTCACATTCGCTAAGAAATATCCTCCCGCCGCCGTCGGTTGCTTTGTATTTTTTGTCGTATTGCGTACTTACTTCGGTTCCTAGTGCTGCAGTTCTTTGTCTACTTATTGATATTTCTGTATATAAAAGCAAACCTTACCACTAGATTCGCTTCCAATACAACGAGGATTTGCAATCTGTATTTCTTATTTTTGTGTATAGTGTAAACAGTTCATAGCACAATATGATATGTTTTTTCATCGCTATCTACGAGGTGAAAGATAATTTATAACGTGTTTACGTATACAAACCGTCGGCGTTCCGGAAGCGGTGAGAGGGTGCTACTGCCCCACGACCCCCGTTGGCAAGGGAGACCCTCTAATGTGAGGGAATAAATTTTAATGATATTAATTTCCAAACAGCCCTATCGGACGCTACGTTTATCAAATTTTTACAATTATCCCCTTTCACTATAAACCTGTTCAATGAATATTGGCTGTAAACTGCAATATCGCATTATTAAAATATAAACGACTTTATACTAAGTGCTTTCATGATTTATATAATAATTGTTTTAACTTGTTACGTGATATTTTAATGATTTATTTGTTATTAATAAAACTTGAATAATTACGTACGCAGAACATATAACGTTTCTCTTATATACAATTAGTGTCAAAAGTTATTTTTTATTTATTTTACATAACTTTAAATTTTGAAATTATTTTTAATAAACAATTATTAATTAAAGCTGAACTTATTTTGCAATAATGCAAAATCATTCGGAGCAATGAACGATTTGACAGGAAATTTACAGACACATATTTGATGCACGATTATTATTAACTGGCCATTGCGAGGGATATAAACAATAGTTAGTCCGCAGCTATCCCAGAATAACTTTCCCATTGTCATGAGCTCTGACCATCGCGAGGACTTTCATACACTATTGTACTGTTAGTGCTACACGCAAACATATTTGAAAGTTCTTAAGCTCCTAATGATAAAGTTTATAATGCAATACATGCTCGCTATTCCAATGAATAGAACCATCTCTTAGTTGTATACAACGCGGGGGTAGAGGATGCGGGCGCATCACGCTGGCGTATAACGTTACTTAACGTTACATATATGTATATTTTTTTATAAAATTTAAGAATACATATTGTTTAATTTTCAAGTGTTATTCCACGCACACTAGGAAGAAAATACTTTGATAGTTTCCAATAAATCAGAAAGTTACAATTCTCGCTAGGTTATTGCATTATTATCTTTTTGTTCCTAAAATATGTCAAAAATAGATTTTACATATTACTCAATTGTCCTACAGCTAAAATTAGTGCAAAACCAGTCAATCACTAACGATTCGAGCGTCGAGATTCTACCTATCGATGCGTTTTACGCGATTAGTTTGTGTTATTGTAGCTGAGGTGAGGAATGAAACGTTCCCTTGTTGTCATGGTTTTAAAATAAATAAATTGACATAACAATTTGTTTTTTAAAATGAATAATTACAATAATAAATTATGTTTAGGAGGGAAACAACTTTTTAAAGATATAAATATTCCATTATATATTCTCCTATATTAATTATATTATCACTTGTCTTGACATGTTTTAAATCATACACTGAAAATACAGTAAAACATATATCTGTCTCTTTCAAAAGTTTTCGCAACATAAAATCAGCTACATCAGATTGACGTCATTATAGAGTGCGTCAAAACATAATGTTGACGACCCCGATGACTTGCATGATCGGCTTCACGATCTTCTATCGATCCTTTGTAGGGCACTAAACTCATCACTTCATACTACTTGATATTGATAAAATATTATTTGTTGTTTCAGGTAATTTTATAACATTTGTTGCAGCTATGGTTATTCAAATTTTATGGTATAGTATGGCATATATTTATTGTCTAACTTATTTACTAACATTTCACAAAGTATATGTGAAAATTAATTATATGGTATCGTAATATTCTGACTCGTATCGAGTCATACATATGTGCTTAAAATTTTTTTGTTTTCGCTTACCTATAGTTTTTGATCATAGGTATTAATGTACGGTAAATAAATCTAATAGTAGAAGGGTTTTTACGTCCCATTATGCAGCACTTTATTTCCGTAGTAAAACTTATTCACTATTATTTTTAATACCTGTACGTATATTGTAAACGATCAATATAATTTTGTTTGTATTAAAATGAAATTTTTGCTTGCTAATTTTAATGGAATACGAAACTCTTTATCCATATTCAATGCTTACAATGATGTTTATAATTAGTAAATTGTATTTGTACAAATAAGTGTTGTAGATAGTTGAATTCAAAATTCAATGAGTGTTCAATCAGCAAAAACGCGGTACCCCATCGCCACTATCCGTATAAAATTGACGGGGTGGCCAATATCGTAATGCGAAACACGCCGCCCGCCCAGCGGAGACGATATCGCGCGCCCGATCTATTTGATGGACCCACCGACCCGGCCCCGCCGTCGCCACCGCCGCCGCGGTTTAATCCCCTACGTGTATTCCGGACGCCAATCATGCCCTCTCATCAAATACGTCATAAAATAAAAATAAATACAAAATTAACACGAAATGTCTTATGGTAGTAAACTGTTTCATTCAAATTATTACAAAAACTTTATATAAAGTGAGCCGAAACATTCATTAAAATGTTAAACAGTCACAGTAGCCAAAAATTAAATTGTCATAACAATCATATATCCATATGAATCTAGATTACAGTATTATACAGATTTGAATTTCACAATGTCCCATAACAAGCTTAGCGGTGATTGTGAAGGAGAGTGGGAACAATAAAACTGCGCGTACGCTGCCGGCGCCACAACGCTCCAGTTGCTTGCGTCTGACCACAATATCGATATATTGACTGTGTGTCTTTCATTTCTTGTCTTTCTATGTATATCCTAAGTCTATCTAATCGTCTTTTTTCAACACTTGTAAGTTTCTTTCATTAATTACCTTTTACCATTGGTCTGTATAATGTTATTAAAACTAAATCATGGAATTGAAGTTTGTAAAAAAAGTAAGTTTGTAAGGACCGTCGTGGCGGAGACGCGTAAGCGTCTACCTGTAAAAGCGACACTTTCTGGGTTCAATTCCAACTCGGAGAAGATGGAATTATTTATTTCCATTTTCTTCGTTCTGGCAACTAGGCAAAGCGCGGCGTTGAGTTCCGCCACTTAACACGCAATGCCTCGTAAAAGGCAGAAAGCGGGGGTCCGTCCCCACTTTCTGAAAGCAGGGACTAAAAGCAACGGAGTGTCTTGACACTAGGTTCATATGGTGCCTGCAGTTCCCTCTGCCTATCCTGCCATGCGCGAGATAAAGCGTGAAGCTAAAAAAAAAAGGAAAATGATTCACGTGTAGATAAAAATGTTCCAGTTGACACATCTCCTCAGTCGCCGCTATATTTATTTTCTACTGACCGCGTTTCATTTTAATGGATAAATGTTATCTTATTTTAAGATGAATGAAACAAATCATTTTAAATCATGACTTTGTATTTTGTAGCTCTTTCTTACCTTAGCCTTACGAGCTATTAATTATTTACTAACGGTACTTTTAAACGAAAAATAAATGTATTATCTTTCAGTTTGCTACATTTATTTACATATTTATTTAGAAAAAAATGCGGAATGTATGATAAGAATCTAGGATTTTATTAATTAAGATAATATAATCCTTGCGGTGTACAATCATTAGTTAAGATTATTGCAAACAGCGCTTTGCGATTAAATGGGTTTATATTTTTTTGTGCTAAATATAGCAATTAAAAATATTTAAAAGTAAAAGTACATAATATATTAAAGTGTTATCTCACATAGTAGTGTTATCAACATAATGGAAAAGTATTTTTCGGAAATGTTTGAATTATTAAACTATGCGGATTTTGACCCCGCTTCTTTAGAAAATATCCCATAAAATTGAAGCTAAATATAGACTCATATGCTGTGAATAATCGTATGCTATTACTTTAGTTTTTTTTTCTTTTATGTTATTTGATATTTTTAGGTATTATACTAAACTCGTAATATGTAATCGTTGAGATTTATTAAACTTATGTTTACGTAGTGCGTAAATTGACCACCTCGTTAAACCTTCGCTAATAAAAAGCAATCCATCAAGCCTACGGAACTTACCTTTGACATTAAGTAGCGGACTTCGACCGAGGGTCCCAAATGCAGGCGACCTTCATATATTCCCAGCAGCCGCATTCGCTATTTCAGCACATTGACATCGATTGAGCAAAATTAGAGCAGCATCTTTGGCACCTATTGCACCAATGCGGCTTGCGATTGCGAGATCGATCACAAAATTTCTGTTAATATTGACCCATTGTCAAAAGAGACCTATTGTGCTTGATACGAATTACATTTATAATATAGTCGTGAACTTGGATACGTCGATATCATATAGCATTAAAAATATTATTTGCGGGCAAGAAATCTTCTTTGAAATCTTCGTGGTATATATTGTGTGAATCATTAATATAATCTTATGTTAATACTATTTTGAAGTTTTCAAAATAAAAATGTTTTTTGTTGGATGAAAGTGCGGAATTCTAGTCTCCACACAGTATGATACTGTTTAAATAGTCCACACCTAATAATTTGTTAATTCGGCACAGTAAAACTGGTACCTACTAAAAATAAAAGTATTTAAACGCCAACAAATACATCTGCTTGTTCCCTTAGTTACTATGATTATTTAATAGGCAGCCTACGTCATGTTCTTAGAATCAAGACAAATACGTAAATCGTTTCGTTATCTCATGACTAATCCCAACCTGATGCCTCTTTGTTTAACATGATATTTTAAATTTGTATGCTAAAATAGCTTAGTAAATGTTTGTTCTTGTGTAATTGAAATAATAATTTCTCGCTTGTACAAACGCTTAAATTTTTGTACGGCTTGTTATCACCCAGCGACTTATGTAATTTGAATCGTTCTATAAACCAGCTTATAAATAGATCTACAATGTTGCGTTGATTTTATTTTCGTATGACATTGGGAGCTTTTGTTGCTAAGTAAATATATTTTTTGTATTAACAGTGCAAAATAATATTAGCAGAGCTTTGATAATGATTTGTAATGTAACACAGACTTTATTGTCATTTGATTATGAGTCGGTTCGAGTTGTATCGACGTCTTGATAACAGTCGCAAATTTCACGTGTTTTCGTTGCCCAAGGTGACCGGCCAGTGCGTTGACATTCAGACGCCTTAAAGTTATTCTACTATAATCAAGCTTTTTATAAAGTATATATTAATGTAAATTTATGAGTAGGTATATGTATTGTATATGGTATATGTTTTTATAAAAATATATCATTTGCTTAATATATATTATATATTATAATTTTATGTATTATTGAGTAGGGGAAAGTGGGGGAATTGGGAACACTTAACTTAAATTGTAAAAACAACAGTTTTTTCCATATAAAAAATAATTAACTTTTATTTAGACTTGTACTTTACTTATGATAAATAAGTAGCGCTAACGGCATACACTACTGATGTCGTGACACCACGTTCTCCGCTTGTAGCTTTTCCTATTTGCTGAACATCTTTTGGAGCAGAAATTTTGTAATTTTTTTAGAACAGTGTTTATATCGACCTCATCAACATTAAAAATACAGTGACCAGGTATATTGTGCTTAGCTTGGATCATTTTCAGTTGGTCAAAATACAAGTTTACTTCATTAGCGTTAAAAGCTCTTATTCGGTTAAGAGAAGTAGCTTCTAGCATACGTAAGCTGTGATGTGGCCTGTGGCATGGATGTCTGGTCATGAATCCACAATACCAATGTTTCTCTGCTAGCTGAGTCGTTTTTTTAAAATCATATTTCATTGGCCTCAGCAAAACTAAGAGCAATTCTGCGCAAACAACACGGTGTGATGCCATGAAACGACAATTCGCAACATTGAACAATGTATTTTTCAAATTGTGGTTCTTGCTCATAATTAAATACTGCATATCTTCCTCTTTTTGGTGTCTTGACTATGGTTTCTTTTAACAGTATAAGCAAAGTTGTTTTAGTTACCGAAAATTGAGTAGCTTCTTTGCCCAACGTGAGTCTTTTGTTCTTAACTTCTTCAATTGCTCGGCGAAGATCGTCGGTTAAGTACCTTCTCTCTTTATTTCGAATGTATTTTCTAGGCGTCTAAAGTATAACATCAAACATATTAAAATTATTATATTGATCATATAAAAGCAACACCAGATTAATTTCATTGTTGTGCGGGTAATTGGGAACATTCCTAATTACCCGCCACCAACTGTTCCTAATTACCCGCGGGTGACAGTTTCAATCAAAATGGTCACCACTTTCGATAACCTTTTTAATGTATTTAACAACACGTGGCATTTAAAAGAAGATAATCCATACAATAAACTTACAAAATATAGATTCATTGCACTCAGAAGTATGACATTTACATCTGTTGAAAGAGCACACAAAAATTATAACAAAAAATGAGAAAAAAATGTTTGGCTTACCGTGACTAGATGCGTGCGGCATTCTACTTCCACTTTTACTCGCGCATTGAAGGACACGGGTTTCGTAACTTGAATAGGTGTGAGATGAAATAGTAAGGATACAAGTGTGACTTATTGACGTGTTCCCAATTACCCGCCGTTCCCAATTCCCCCACTTTCCCCTATTATTTAATTATTTGTTTTAATCTATATATTATTTAAAAATAATATAAAGTAAAAAGTCACGAGTGCCCAAATATTGGTGAGCACACTTATGATGTGACACGGCGAGTAGCAACAAGGCGCTCTCATTAATCCGGCCCGTTGCTACGAGTATTTATTTTCCTGTCATCATCAACACACAAGCTGCTAGTCTTGGTTATTGAATTTATTCATGACACATCCAAGGAAATCGTTAGCACCACCTATTATGTGAAAGGAAGCTTCCTTCAGACACTTCGCGCCGAGTGCGAAGTATGAAGAAATTTGCCTCCATAGTTATTTATAAACTATTGTATATAATATAAGTTAAAAATATTCATATACTCTATTGTTAGTTTAAGTAATACTGTGAAATTTATTTTATTAGGTACAATTGTATTTTTTTGTTTTGCTTAATTTGAATATAAATAAAACAATTAATCTGACCTGGTTACATAATCACTGCAACCAAAAACATTATTTTATTTTTAATATAATGATTGGTAATCGAATAGAGTCCCTATATTATATAAAATATTAAAAAAGAATAAAAAAAAATAAGTGTTAATCCACACTAAGATTAGATAAATACTTAATGAAAACAAAAAAATTAACGCAGCGGCATTTGATACAAATCCCTATAATAAAAAGATTTAAAAAATAGCATTCTCTTGCCAAACGTTTGTTCTTTGCAATAATCTTTGGGTAGCGGAAATTTGTTAGTCTCCCTACAAGAGATACTATGTAATAAATTGTAAAAAGATTACACGAATTTCGACGCAGCTTGATGAAGAGCGGATGGCTTGGTGGTCAGAGTGCTTAAACGGTTTTCATAAGGCGCGGGTTTTAATCTCGCTGCTTCCAATTTTAATGTTTTCTTTAAATATACTTAAGGCAATATTAGTTTATTTGTGTAGACATTTTAAGAGTTGTGCTATATAATAAAAAATGTTACATGGCTATTTTAGTCATATAGCTGTCCTGCACTCCGTTGGTGAATGTCTCTAGTTTACCACAATGTTAATATAGTGTTCTTCCTTTCGGATATATCTGAAATGCTATCATCTCGTAAGATTTTTTTTAATCATAGGAAATCTTAGATTCTTGCAATTTATTTTTAGGTTTACCTCTCGGATATAAATCGTATCACGATTGTTGGTGAACGTAACTGGTTCAGGCAGGGGCCGTAATTGGGTGCATCGAAGAACTCTATTAAAACTGTGATCGGTATCTCGCTGCTGTCACGTGTATCGCCCGCCGGCTATCCAAATCGTGGCTCCATTTCGCGTTACACTCGTTTAATTCGATTACTGATAGTATTCTAATAGACGATAGATACCTAAACAATTACCTAGATTTTTCACTTTTCTCAGTTAATTGTTATTTTTATATATTCACTTACGTTACGAAAGTTAATAATATAATAAAGATAATATATGCTAAAATTGCCGCTTTTCGTTACGAATATTTCCGTTCCTAAGAAAGTAAAGGAATTATTAGAAATTATACTTCACATTGATATTCGTAAACAGGAATTGATAGAGGTAATCTATCGAATAAATAGCACAATAATGATAGACCCACGCTCGATTTAGGTGTTCCGATGCGAAAGACCAACGTTTGGGCTTGTCACGGTCAAGTTTCTGTAGGGCTATTGCGTAATTTGTGTCCCCCACGCTTCGCTAATTTAATATTATGTTAAAGATTATTGTTATTTATTTTATAGGTCCTATACTTATGTAGATACATATTTTTTTTTTAAATAAACCTGTTTTCGATATAATTTTATAATTCTTTTTATTGAATGATGAATCAACCTCACAATGGAAATTGAATTATGTTTCATATCAAAACATTTAATTTGAAATTTTCTTTTCTGCGTGCTCTATCGTTGCCTATACCATCAAACTTATTAAGGTCGGTGAAAAATATTTAATTTTTTTTTGATTATCAAAAATAATTGCGATATTCCAATTTTAAAGACAACGAAAAACAACTTTAAATAGTACTAGTTTTCGTTATAATTATTATCACAATATTATAATATATGTAAATTATTCTAAATAATAATCAAAGTAAGGTGGTGTCAGTGCAACTATTCCCACCAAAGATTCCGAGCTCCGAATTCCTTGAATAGCTTCAGACATTACTGTCAAGGAAGTAAAGGGGTGTTTGTGTAATAATAGCTTTAATGTTGCTTTAAAGTGGTACTTACTTATATGTGTATTAAACAAGAAAAAATATGTTAAGTTGGGGATGACATATTTTATGATGTGTATTTATTAATATAAATCAATTAACCACATACAACAAATCAAGAACCTAATACAATCGTGTAATGTGCTGTGTGTTCACGACAAATGATTATTTCAGTCCTCCTCGCCTTTATTTCTTTTCTTCATAATGGTAACTGATTTTTGATGTATATTGTTTACAAGAAACGCAGATCATTTACCGATTCCGAAAATTTTCCCTGTCAACGACCGCACCCGATATAGTGTGGGTCCGTTAGCCGACTGATCGACCTGGACTCCTGCCACCGGCCTGGCGCCGGCTAATTATAAACATTTAAACAAAAAGAGAACAGATGCTTATTGTTTTAAAGCATAGTTTCGCTTCTTACATTTCTTTAAAATTCTCTTTATGAATATAATTTCACCATGCATCGAATTAGATTTATTAAACGAAGTAAAAAATATTTATGCCATCAGTTTTTTTTTTTTCAAAAATACCTATTTTAGGAATGCGATATATTTAACGTTACTGTAAATATATTTTTATTTTTAAATGTTTTTGTTTTTGAAGATGATGACGAAGAAACTATGTACTATTTATAAAATTATTAATGTTCTAATTATAACGTATGTGTAGACCAATTTAAAAAAACTCGTTGATAGATGACTTGTTTTCAGTAAGACGACTCATGAAAATTATTTCTAGTCTCGAATTCCTAGCTCTTGACGCATAAGTGTTCCCAATGCCAGAGGCATTTGGGACCCGCGTCAGTTGACCAAAACAACGAGGCCATGTCCATTCACAAAGTGATCTGTTTTCGTCTTTAGACATTACTTTATAGGTGTCGTGGCGATAACGTGCCAGTCGCTTTGACGCGGCCGCATATTACGGTTGCTACAACTTTGCTAGTTTTACATATCTGTATTTGTGTATTTACTTAAACAACGTCAGAATAAGTGGACGTGTAGATAGAGATTAAAATATATGAAAGTGTTGTGCGAAGTCCAGTGACCCATCAGCCGTGCGTGAAGCCGGGATGGTGCGTAAAGGGGAATCCACGGGCGCCCTCCTTAGTACTCTGTCCGATGCGCTTCGCTGGCGTTCTTTCCGAACCCTCACAATGGTATGTATAACTACCCGCGCTCATTCTGGTATGTGGTCTGGGCATTTTAACTTATCGCTGTGTTTTTAGTAAACCATCTAACACAATTATCGTTGTCTGTTAACAAGAAATAAAGTGTTCTGATACAATTTGTTAAATAATAATATACATAAATAAATCTCACATGACCTCAAGTTTTTAAAAACTAGACCATTAAGTACTTTCTTATAAATACAGAAAGAAATAGTATTTTTTACACGTTTCTGTCTTTGTAAAGTTTATTTACTAATTACCATCGATATACGTCAGTCCATTGAATTTAAATACCGTAGAAAATTTCCAGTATCGTAACAAACAATGTAGTTCCGGTGATTTTAGCGTAAGTTTGAATTTGAACGTGAATTATGCGATTGATTATGACTTGCAGGTCCAGCTAAGCTTCCTTATTTAATATATATTATCTGTAACTATATTAAAAATATTAAACATAGCGACAAACTTTCAACATTGTAAATAAAATATGAACAATATTTTTAACTGATTGTGTTTGGTCTCTATGAAGACCACTACCGCTAAAGGCTTGCGCGTGTGTATGTTGTGACGGCTCCAGATGTGTCCGATTGATAACGGGCACGTGTTTATCGACGCATCTGACCTCCTCCAGATTACGCGGAGTGATGCTTATGATTTGATTTTATATAGATATTCATTTATTGTTTATAAAACAATATTTATTTATATATTTTAACTTACTTAATATCTCATGAACGGTTTAGAAATTTCATTTAGTTTTGGTGCAAGAACTAATTGTTTACAACAATTCAAATACAGATTTTCATCTGTATCAAAAATTCATCAAAATTGTTAGAATTATAGTATAAAACTGTTGTTCAATATCATTTAACTTGTTATTGCTTTGTATTGATAAAATTACAATTATTTTGTACCACGAAATTTCGGCCCAAAGAAATATAAACCGGTAGGATCCTTATTAACTTTGTTATCTAACAAAGGTTACAAACCCGAGTTACGAAAAATCTGCTTAACAATGTTCTTGTATACTTGAAAAATGCGGCTCTTAGATGACAATAACTAGAATATACTTATTTAATATTTGTCACACCTCTATTGAGACAGACGTTATTTAGTGCCTTTGTTTCTATTATTCACTTATTTACTCAGTAGATTATATGTCTTTAATTTAGTAATGTCGTCAATTATTCTATAATTTGTTTAATTGATTTACCATTCGTATTTTCTATATACATTAATAGTATAATTATTTACTTTTTAACAACAGTCACGCCTACAATCGAGAAAGAATAACAATTAAGTAGTTAGTTAAATGTATTGACCAAACAATATTCACGGTGTCTGTTTGTCTACGGTGATGTTGGCTTAGAATCATTTATCACTACTATTTCTCTGTCTTAAAGAATTGTGTATACTATTGTACAGTCTGTACGCTGTTATTTTGACGCATATAACATACGTTTACTCTCCCTTTAAAAAGACACAAAAAATCATTGTTTTCTTGTTTATTTAAAAAGAAAATTTTACGAAACATTATCGAGGTCGTCCAAAATAACTGTAGTAGCCCTAGCTGACAGCACAATGCCGCCGCCATATTTACCTTCGGCGGTATTAATGATGTAAAGATGAAGCTTCACATTGGACTGTCTAAGATAGAACAAGATATAGTCGGTTTCGTTAATACTTGTGGCTTGAATATTATAGCTAATGTTCATCTATAAAAATAAAAAATATATATTTCTTAAAAAATAATTCTACTGCAAAGTAGTAAGTAGTACTAAGTAAGTACACAAAAGAGACTTAATAAGTAAACAACATTTTGCTCTACACAATGACAAAATATAACAATTAGTTGAGATACATAGTTATATCAATTATTAGATTCAGTCTCTCCAGCTTGAAATGTTTACCTAATGAGCAACATCCACTTCCGAGAATACGAAGGACGTAATCAAGTCAATGCATTAATCAGTTTAATTTTTTGTTCATGTGTTAACTATTTCTCCGTTATCAAGTTCAGTTAATATAAAACATGTTTTTATAGAAACTCTTTCCATTTTGACTTATATAGTTAAATTTTAAATCTCTTTTACTCTTCTTATAATTAATTCTTAATAATAATCAGTTAATTCTTAAGATATTTTATATGTCCTAATATCACACTACATATCTACAAGATTTTTACTCATAATATTACATCCGGCTTATGCAAGTTCCTTGCAGGCTAAGATTTCGCTAAAAATTAAATGCTATGATAGCATCTATTCGTATTCCTTTATATTTATTTATTGACGTGGATATACATAAAGCTTAAAACGTACTGAATATATACAAATATATTTTTCAAAACATAATCGTTATTCATATTACATGTTGCATATATCTGAACTTCATAATGTATGTTAGGTTGTGTGAAATATCGAAAAGATAAACCGTTGTTTTTAGCCAGTAGCGATCTCAGAATATATTGAAAATTTTAGTAGGGTTGCACGGTTTGATTGATTGGACGTTCGCTTCGTTATCGTATCGCAAAGCAATATATCGAATCGGGTGCGGAGTGTAGTCTAGGCGGCGGCGGCGGCGGCGGCGGCCATCCGCAGAGATGACTATGTTCGCTCTCATTCATTAGAGGGGCGCGGAGAGGGTGCAAGACGTCGCGCGCCGCCCGACGATATCGATTTTGTCCCATCCCCTTCCCGCGCCGCCGCCACCCCGCTCTCAGCATCCGACCTCGAGTGCTCTCCTCTCGCGCCTACGGACACCTCCGACAGAAACTACGCCTTAACGACATGACGCCACAGCTCAAAATTCCAACCCGCGACCTACGCGTCGCCGCGCCTCGCTGTGCCCTAATGGACCCTCCGATGGAATGACACTCGGTCGAGATTGCAATGACTCGCCGCGATGCCCTCGTCCACGCCGGTGGAAAAAATAAGCTTTTTGTTACAATTAAAATGGTAAATCAAACCAATTTTAGTAATTGCGAGGTCAAACTTTGAAGTGGCAGCGCACGGTGAGGGCGGGCTTTTTGAACGCGTATGATTTTAAATGGCCGCTCTAGAGCTATTAACGTACGACAATGGTTCGATCAAGCATGTCATACACATTCTTTGATTTAATTATTGATTTTAAGCTCTATATTATAGTTGAAATCGAGACAATTATATCTGTCGACGTTCGTTTGAGCTTTGTTGCTGTCTGAAGTGGGAAGCGTCGCCCGCTCACGCTTATGACTCGAGGCCTTATGTAATAATTAATTAAAATTCCTGTGTTGTCTTGATTTTACTTGTACTTCATAAAGCGATAATAATCTTAGCAAGTTCAAGTACATCTAGTTTCAAATACTTTAAGAAACCTTTGAATTGCTGACAAAATGCTCACAAATCATTCTAGGTCGTTAACCTCTACGAATTCGTCTAGTTTTTATGTTTTCAACGCCAATTGCTCTTTAACATGATGCATTATCAACTTTCTTTTGTTTGTTATGTTTGTAAAACATACATATATACATTTGCTTCCGATTTTTTTTGTTTCATATAAATTATAAAACATATTTTTATTTTACTTCACTTCCTACAGTTGGTAAGTAACCTTAGCGTTTATCTAAAATGTATTAGCATATTTTGTGAATAATATGAATGATACTTGAAATAATTATCAATATTATACTTGTATTTTATAAAACTTTTTATACCAGGAAACCTTCCGGTTCACATATTATTTATTTTGTATATTTCTTAATTAGTGACACAAATACTTTAGTATTTTAGAAATTCATTAAATTAACAATTTATAGTTTTATTATGTATCGATAGATTTACAAGCTCACCTTGCACGACCAGTACATAGTGAAGCCTAACTATGGAATGTACATATTATGTAGATACTACGTACTCGTATATCTATGACCATAGTATAATATAAAAGAGGATTCTTTTTAATCAGCCTAATTGATATCGATTTTGTTATGCTACGTGTGCGATGCTACCTTCATAAAGTATTGACTGATCATCATACGGATATTTGAAAAATTATAAACAGTTTAAGAGATGACATGAATGTGTTACTGTAGTAAATTTAATGTAACCTCTTTCTGAATGGAGCCTGACCTTTAAACTGTAATTCTAAAAAAATTCTTTAGGATTTTATACTTGATTTGTCCGTAAACTACTATACAAAAGTACAAATATTTGTTTGTGCGTACAATTGTTAAGCTTGACAAAAAATCTTGTATACAACTTAATATAGTCTAATGCTGCATATTTCGTGTAAAAACAACCTTATGCATATCTTCTACATTGTACTGTACAATACATAGGATAAATTTTTGTAGCCGGTGTAAATTATTTAATTCCAGATCGGTTTTATGGTGACGATATTGTTAACAAAATATCTATATAGAATCTCATATTTTTCATTATTTTAATCATATTCTTTACTCTATAGAGATTTTTTTTTAGAATTAATATATGCAATTTTGGTATACACGCTATTTGTGAGTTGTACGTAAAAATTGATAATTTAAAATTTATTAATAGTAAACAAAGCTTAAGCGTATGTCGTCGATGTATATTATTAACGGATGGCATTTTGTAAATACTAGTCGCCTGGTTATTATGTAAATGCCCTTCAAAAGCGTCTGCCCTGACCTGCCTCAACGAGGGGAATGCTTGGGGTAGGTTATGGCATTGCATCCGACCATTCGCCCATTGCAAGGGTGGCTTAGCATAAGTATACCCCGGTTTATACTTACCGACGTGAATGTGTCTGTTCGACTTAATCACTGGATTTATGAATGCTGTGGCATAATTATGACTGCCACGTGAATTTACCTTATATGCCTTAATATGTAATTACATGTCCAGGCTGAATGCCTGAATCTCGATAGGTGCACTTAAGATTGCACATTTTTTAGTATAAATTTCGCATCTCATTCTACATGTACTCCATACAAAATGGACCGAACATAAAAAATAATGCTTAGTTAGCTTAATCTTAGCTGGACGACGCGCCCAATGAAGCATAAAATATTGATTTTAGTTTATTACACGTTTTATATCGCGTAACCAAAGCACAGCAGAGTTGGAAATAAACATGAGATCGATATGGCCCCGACGGCCTAAAGTAGCGCTACTGTCTGCAGGACCCTCAGTCCTCTTGCAAATCAGAAATGGAATTCCGCCGCGAGCTAATCTAAGTTGTAGGTATCCGGCAGATGATTAAAAAAAGCGTGCGTGCCCACTTGACGCACAGTGTTAGCTTTTTGCATGGGTGTGCGGTGCGGTGGCACTAATGAAACGGCGTGTGCGTCGCGGCCTCCGTACGCGTGGGTCGGGTCAGTGAACCCGCCCGCCCACTATCGGGGTAAATATGCCGAATGCACACAGATGCGCGCGCCGACCCCCGCCCCGCCCCTCCGGCGCGCCGCCGTCGCCGCCGTCGCCGCTGCACTCTGCACGCATACACCCCCGACCCCTCTTAAAACTCCTAATTGATTGCGCAAATTTTCTCGCAATAACTGTCTTTTTATGGTGTTAATGATGTAAACTTGCGCAGTTCCGCCGCTCTAATTGATGCTACGAACTACGACGCGATCTCGTAGCCTCCGCGTCTGTAGCGACGACGCTCGTTCGCCATGCGACGACAGGACCATGAAAAATTAATTAGCGTTCACTCGTATTAGCTTTTTGGGGGCTCCTGTGCGAGTCTTGTTGTTTCAAAAGATTCTTCTCGTTGATGAAATGTCCGTACACTATATGAAACCTGCACGTCAGATGCTGCAGCAATGCTCATATGCTACAGATTTGATATTTATTTTACACACTTTCCGTATTGTGGCTTTGGATTATTTATTTTATTATTATTTGTTTTCATTTCTTCGAAATCATCTTTAGTTAATATTTTAAACTGCTAGCTGTACCAATGTGTTCAATTTGCGATAGATGACTTAATCATTGCGTCATGTGAAATAAGATGATGTCACGGTGACGTTTCAAACTCCAAATATGATGATGCAGTTCTTGTTTTATTTATTTTGTTGCATTAGTGATTGTATATTTTCAGTACTTTCTAACGTTCCTATGTAAATATACGTGCACACAGCATTAATACTGATTGATTGACACGACAACTTATCTCTGGGGTAAGCTTTATACTCGCTGGCGCTGCAGTCTACAGTTAAAGTATAGTGTGTGCTTAATTAATATGATTCTCACAAGAGTAAATGTAATTCAACTGTTGGATAACAGTTTTGTTAGTCATTTAGAACAATATTAGACTAATCTCTTTATAATTTTTTTTAATATTTTTTAAATTAATAGATATTGATCAAACTTTTTTATAAAGAAATTAATGAATACATTTAAATATACTCAATTTACAAACCAATCATCGGCCAGGCAGATTTCATCCCTCATATTATTTATACTATGCTAAACCACTACCTGAAATATTTAAAAAGTTATTTTAATTTTTTTTTATTTCTGTCTGTCTTTCTGTTGTCCTGAACTAAAATTCCTCATAACTTAACCGCTTTCTTTTTATTACCGTTTGGAAAAGAAGGAAATTTGTGGAGCAACATTAAGGATATTTCCTATCTTATTTTTTTTGGAATCGGGATTTATGAGGGTAAACTGCGTTTACCGCCGTGCACGCAAATATCTACCGCACGAATAAAGTGTATATAAATATTATTATATTTTTTTTATTGTGGTGAATATGAATAATTTGTCAGTAGGGTGTAATTTAAACGAGCAAAGCGGTAGCCAAATCTCTACATTTTTGATAAAAACTATAATATCTTAGTATAGTTTTGTATTGAGTTAGAATGATTGTGCCTGTAAAAACTGCAATAATATGCGTTTAAAATTATGTTATAATATGTAAATAAAATTTACACTAAAGATATGTTCTATAAACACTAAGGAGAGATTTATTCGTTCATTTTTTTATTCGTTGTCTACAGATATAAAATCTTTTCATATCCCTACTTTGAAAAAACAATAAGAGGAGTTGCTTTCCGCTAACACGTAATGTCTTCAATTCAAGCGGAAACAATCACTTCAAATCGACATATCGTCCCCGTGTGCGATGAAACCGGAAGATAACAGACGAAAATGATTTGGATGTGCAATAGTTTTCGGTTCTATTGGTGACCTCTCGTAATTGAATAAACACCAGTGTGTCCTTTACACATTGCGTTACAAATATTGGAACATATTTATTAAAATTAACTTATCAAATCTTTGCATTTGTTTTCCGATATTGTCATAATATATGTGAAATTTGTACCTATATATCATATTCATTGAAATAAGCGAAAGTAAAAACATTTTGATATATTCGACATTGTAGTAACATATTTCTTTAGAACGGGTTAGTAGGTTTTTTTTGATAAAGATGCCATCATTGGGACACATTTAGCCATTCATAGAAAATTGTTATACCCACATGAAGGATGCTGGCTTCTCGGGCGATTATACAACAGACTACAATAGTTAATTGATATGCGTGCGGCTTTCTTATCTCATATCGGTGGTATATATGCATACTTTGACATTGCCTTAATTCCACGGTACATGCATTTCAACATTTATCATTCACCATATGTCATAAAATATATGGTTAAGTTACTATTATATACTTTAATAGACGAATAGGTAAAAGCTAAATCTAAATGCGCTAATTTTGTTTATTTCAGAAGATGTATAGTAGTTACATGTTGTGATGGAATTCTTAGGAAGTCACAAAAGATCTGTAAAATCATTTGGCATGAGTACGACCGCGTTGTGGAACATCAACACAAATGATTTATTGTCAATAAATCACCTTACGGAGATTGTAAATGGAATTGATATATTGATGGATGTAACCTATTTAAGATTCTGAGTAATTGATTTTCGTAAGATTTAAACCAACCATAACTTATTTTAGAAATATTGTATGCATTGTTATCTAATATTTTTTTTGTATTTAGTCGAATAGATGATAACGATCAGAAATATATTTAATTAATGCTTTCCACAGAACCAAGGTCCTTCGTTATTAATTTACTCGTATAAGGAATTATATTATATTATACACTTATGTCAAAAGAGACTATAAAAAGTTTTTAAAAACCTTAAAGCTAAGTGTTTTGTTTTTGTATCCCTTAAAGTTGTCAGATTTAGTATTCGGGTTCAATAGCGAATGCTTATAATAAATTCAGAAAGTTTACATAGTCGCACATTTATGGGGCGACGTAGTGAGCAGGTCTGAATTGAAGTTGGTCCGCGACAATGACTTATGCCGGCGCTGCCGCCACCGCCGCCGCCGTCGCCGTCGTTCCTAGTTACGCTGTTCGTATTTCCATCTTCGACTCAGTTCATTAGATAGTTTAACGGCGTCCGAATAGTGGATCACGACCCGCTATCAGGTGCGCTGCAAACAAAACGTTGAATACAGGCCGGGTTAAACATGCACGACGGGTGTACGGGTATAATTAAAGTTTAGGAGACGCTCACGTCGCCCGTTAACCTCGTTATCGGGCGCTGGAAGTGAGTGAGACGCGGCGGCGGGGGGGAGCCAGCCTCGGGGGAGGGGGGCGACGGGGAAAATCAATGACAGCCGCCGCGCGCCGTCTCACCCCGGCCCGACGCGCTCATCTCGCCACGTGCCGCGGTCACTGGCCTGCCCGCCGACGCCGCCACCTCCTGCTTACTGCCGATGATGATGCCCACAGACAACATGCATACCTTCCGGTCGCACCCAAAGAAACACTATTTGCCATGTCGCACACACCATTTATCTGACCGGCGTTCGATTACCAACTGGGATCAAACCTTGCCGATCGTGGGGGTGCCCAGTTGACTGTAAAATAAACTTGTACTAGGTATATAGGTCGCATTCTGAAATTTGGGTTATCGTTTGGCCGCGTCGATATGCGACACTTCCGCCACGCTGCGAATGGTATGCACACTCCAATATTATTATTACCCGCTACGTAGCTTACGTAACGGTGGCGGAGCTAGGTATTGTAGGTCATGTGACGCGGCCCCGATGCCCCGACGCATCGCATCGGTCACGTTGGTACGATACATATGTTATTCTATTCTCTCGATGCCTCAGCCTGGTAGTGCACTCGCTCCGAGTCCCACTCGTATAGTTTAATCATCATTAACGGAGACATTCATTTGAATAATTACACGCCGCACTGAGAATACAATGAGTCATATCATTTCGGCTAGACGCGACGGTGCCGCATAAAAAACCGGTAGCATTGAACTGCCTAGTCCCGAATCCGTGTTGAGCGCGTTGTATGAATGTTTTATTTAAGCGTATCGAACATCGTCGATCAATGTCAATCGCATATTTGGGTCAACGTCCGGCCAAATTCCTGCGCTTCTCGCCTCTTCATTTCCTATAATGCATGCAGGCACCTTTTTTTCGGATTGTGCATGCCGAGCGCCCTTATTGCAGAATTTTTAAAGTTACCCTTTCAATAAGTTGTTTAATTTTGCTTAGATTCTTGCCAATGTAAAGCTATTTATAGGCGTAAATAAGAATATAACTTAACAAAAAGTTTTGACTAAAGAAAGTATAAGTAGGTCTGTCAATTTATGACGTCCGTAACTGTTATTGTCAAATTATCATCGATTATGATAGATGCAATGATCGTTTTACATAACTAGGTATATAAAAACGTGCACTACATAAAAGCTGGGAAATAATAAATCTAATATCAAAAACTATGCGGTAATTACATTTGTTGAATTACTACATTTTTAGATTAGGGCCTTTATGGAAATTTTAGATACTAATAAAACGGTATGTTTTTCATATATATTTTTTATCCTAAATTTATAAAAATCAAAGTATATAGATATATTGTAGGTTCAGACACTAACACTTAGATGCTATATAGCTTGATAAGAATTTTATATATTAAAAATAAATTTAGCAATATAAATGTGATATATGAACAAAGATAATTGTATAGCTTACATATTTGAAATTATAAAATAATATGCCGCTACTCTTGTGATTTTTTCGCCTCAGTCTTTTTTTATTAGCGACTAATCCAACATTACATATATTATGCACGAAGTCAAAACAGTCTAGCTGTCTAGGCTTGCATACTGGGATTAGCATTGTATCGACAAACATGTGAGGGACTTATTTTCAATTTTCTTCAAGTTTTCTGCCTCATAATATTTTATAGTGTAATATACTACATTAAATTTACGAGTAATATTTTTAACAATTTATACCATTATGCACAGGTATACTACGCAAAGAAGAAACGAAGAGCGCAGCAGTACCTAGGCGATGATGGTTCACACAAGAAGGAAAGGAAGCTATATAACGATGGCTACGATGATGACAACCACGACTACATTATCAAACACGGGGAGAAATTCCTCGATAGATATGAAATATCCTCGCCAATCGGCAAAGGCTCGTTTGGACAGGTAATTAATTATTACTGTTTATTAGTAAATATAAGGTATTAAAAAAAATCTCGAATATGGAATATGGAGTAGAGGAAAATATTAAATATTAGATTATTTTGTTTATCTTTGCTATATACTGGTAATGGTAGATTCATTAAAACAAATTTATTAAAATTATTGTTTTGGTTAATACTATACTATATTGTTTCATTCCAGGTTGTGAAAGCGTACGACCACGAGGAGCAATGTCAAGTAGCGATAAAAATAATTAAAAATAAGAAACCTTTCCTAAACCAGGCACAAATAGAAGTCAAGTTACTAGAAATGATGAACAGAGCAGATGCAGAAAATAAGTATTATATAGGTAAGAAACATTGTAAGTTGCAGTTGCATAGGAACAAGTATTTTGTTACTCTTACAGAGCTTTTATAAAAATATCGATATTAGGTAATTTTTTTCCTAACGATAAAAAAATGCTTTAAGGTAACATAAAATATCGTAATGCTTTAAGTAAAGTACAAAGTTGTAAGGTTCTCTCTATTTTACTCTGTGTTACAGTTTAATATATAAATTAGCATTATTATGAGTAGCTAACAGATATTACAAGTATTGCCATTCATAATTCATTACGGTTTAATTATAATATACTAGGCTTGCTTCCTTAAACTCATTTCGCTAAAACTTAGTTGTTGGTATATTGTGTAGTCTGCCTAAACGAACTTGAAGATAGATGAACTTATTTCATATACATACATATATGATTCTATATCTCTTATATATAATAATTTGTCCTGTATACTGACTTCTGAGAATAAATTTTGTCGAAATATAATTTACTTGTTGTACATATACTAAACGCAATTGAAAAGTGTTTTAATTGTTGCACAGTTGTTGTCAGTTCTAGTTCCTACTAGAGACTGTACGTGGCTTCTTCTGGTTACATTAAATGACCAGAAAATTATAAAAAAGAGTGCCCTAACATTTTCTCCTTTGCCTATCCCATAAAGAGAAGGAAATATGCAAAGATGTAGAAATAATTTAATAGTAAATCTTACTTATACATTTCTTCTATTTTCCAGTAAAACTGAAGCGTCACTTTATGTGGCGGAACCACCTGTGCCTAGTGTTCGAGTTGCTCTCGTACAATTTGTACGATTTGCTGCGCAACACCAACTTCCGTGGTGTATCGTTAAACCTCACACGCAAGTTCGCGCAGCAGCTATGCACCGCGTTACTGTTCCTTAGTCAACCTGGTAAGTCATTCAATTTTGTATGCTTTTTATTTTAATTAGGTATATATTATTATATTATTCTGTTCCTTTATTTTAGTTCCATTTCTTATTAGGGGAAGGTTGCTATCATTGGACCACTTAACTTTGTGACACCATATCTCATGAAATATCACCTACAAATTAAGACAATTAATGGTATCCGATGCTTTTATACGTAAATTAATGATATATTAATTATTGGCAATGAAAGTTGAGAGGTTTTAGAATTATTCTAATACAAATTTTCAATGACGAGTTGCTTTCTTTGGACCACCGTCGCCATGAATGGACCACTAAGTTGCTATCATTGGACTTTGAAACATTTGTATTAATGGTCCAATGAAGGTGACGCAAATGAAGCACTAAATAAGAATTACTTTTTTAGTTCAATTTTTTTTATTAAATCGTTTATAAAATTGTACTGCTCATAGATAGCTCTTAGTTGAGTTGAAAACTTATATCTGGATGGCGCTTCATGAATGCATAGTACTATTTACCCAGCAGCTTCTTTGGTTTTATTAAAACGATGTTTAATTTTATTGGAAGCTAATTGGAAAACAAGCTGCCTGACACTTTTCAGACTAAAACTAAAAAAAGAATTCTCTATTCAATAAGTGATTGCTCAATTCAGTTTCTAAAGCCTTAGGGAGATCTCCTTTTGATCCCACTATTTGAATTTCTTCCACAGTTTTTTGATTTTTCCCATCTAATTGTCTTTTTAATGTGGCTTTTGGAACGACATACATTCGAGTTGTTTCATTTAATCTAATAGTTTTTTTAAAGATTCTGTAGTGAGTTTCATACTAGTAACCAATACTATTTCTTCTTCTTTTCCTCTGCCGACATTCTGGAATATATAAATATAATCCAATTATAAGTAAAAGGTAGATATCTATCTACATGCAATACTAAAATATTCAATTTGCAATATAAAAAATCACTATTTATTAACGTTGATATTAGTTTCTTTGATTGGACCGGTCCAATGATGGCGTCACCATTCCGGTCCATTGATGGCAACAAGGCATATAAACAGAACGAAAGCAATTATTAAAAAACGTGCAAAATTACGTAAAAAGCTTAGTACTGTATGTAAGCGCAGATAAATTTGCTATTCAAATCTAACACAATCATTAAACATTAATTAAAACAATTTGACTTACATGAGTTTGTTGATGGCTCGGTTATTAGATCACGGTCACCACTAACACAAGTACACATCTCACTATTTACCACGCATCGCGAGCGCACAGAGGTTTTGTGGGTAGTCAAGGGGACCGGTACTGTTGCCTAGCAATGTATCAAACTTGCTGTAACATGTATAGTTTTTGAAAAAATTGAGTGGTCCAATCAAAGAGCCGGTCCAATGATCGCAACCTTCACCTACATATTTATATTAATCTCTAGGGAAAAAAATATTGACGGTATCGGTTAATTTATAAAATTATTTTAGTCAGTAAACACATTTTGTAAATAATTATCACAAATGACAAATAAGTTATTTATGTGTTTCTTTTATCTATAAAACATATAATCTTAGTGGAAAGAACTAAAAACCCACTCATTTTTTCTTAAAAAAACTTTTGAATGTTGGTCACATTTTAATACAATGAGTCACCCATTGTATGATATAAAATTAACTTAGTTCTATATATTTTTTTATTATAAAGACTTGTTAGCAAGTAATAATTATTTTCCGAATATAGCACGCAAAGCTTAAGGAAGCCAGGTGTTAGCCATATGTTAAGAACCTATGACTTCATTATAATCAATACATATTTGTTCTTGACACGCACTTACTTTATCACTATGAAAATACATTTTTTAAAAATACTTTTATGTTAAACTAGTGGTGACAGATAGTACAGTAGCACCTCACCATACCTTCCTGGAGTGTTGTAGGAGGCGACTAAAAACTTAAGGGAAAAAGTGGACACCACCACTCTATTATTGCCGTAACTTTGATACTTAAGTTATTTATGTATATTTTTGTCTGTGATATTAATGTGTTAAGATTTACATTTTGATGAATGAATTTATATACTGTTATGTTTTATTTGCAGAACTAAATATAATTCACTGTGATCTTAAACCTGAGAATATATTACTGTGCAATCCGAAGAGGTCAGCCATAAAGATTGTGGACTTTGGTAGTTCGTGTCAGCTAGGTCAAAGGGTACGTATGTTTATTAAACTTATAAGGCGCAATATATAGTTTAATACAAAGTTACCTTAATAAGGTCTCATAGATATATAAATGAATGAAGCATACATGTACTGTAACTTTATGTTATATTTTTGTTTTATTTAAAAAATAATGTAAAATAGATATGGAGTAACAAAAAAAACTAATAAATAATAAATTTAGGTAATATTTAATTCACTATATATAAATACATTGTAAATCGATACAGATAGTAACAATTCAGGTGTTAGTGATTAATCTCTAAGACGGATGTAATCGATTTGATTACACTAATATTAATATTTAATGTTTAAGTAGTTTCATACAAACTAATGCTCATATTTGTATTTATCTTCTATAGGTATTTTATTTATTTTATATTACATTCTTTAAAGATTGTAAGAGTAATTGAACGAATTGTAGTCGTGTGTAAAAATTCCAAACCAGTTTAAATATTAAACTTATACAAGGAAAATGTCTAATGATTAGAACTTATGTTCCAAAAAATGGTTTGCTTTGTATAAAAAGAATGTTTAAAATAATGAGATTTGATTTATGACATAATAATTGCGATTATTTCATAATGTGATACGTTGTATCGTTATCAACTCTTATTTCGCTATTGACGGCATTTATTGCTCCGACATGTTTATTATTACAATTCCCTTACTACCGTTAGATTTGCGCAGGCGATGATAATATGCTTATGTATAATAATATGTATATATATTTTTTTATTTTAATAATTTCTTAATATGAAGTCCGTACTGTATATGTAATGTATAAGAAATTTATATTCTGTCAAATTTTAATCAAGTTAAAAAAATTAGAGTATTTTAAAATTGTTAACTGTAATCGCGTTTCAAATTGTGTTACTAAAATAAATAAATATGTAAGTACATTTTAATGACTTGTTTAAGTAGTTTCATACAAACTAATTACTATAGATGATATGAAATCGGTACTTTCTGGTTTCGATTAAATTTAATATCAAAGGTTATCAAAACTAAACACACCATATAATATTAAACGCAATTCATTAAATTATATCACATACTCCGTGTTAAATATATGTCAATATTAAAACGTTTGAATAACAATTAAATATTTTTTCATATTATTATATAAATAAAAGTAATTTCTTAACTACTACTTGAAGTATAATTCAAAATCATTTGATCTATCCATACTTGAGTTAATTGTAGAAATAAATCATTTCGAGGTCCTCTAGACGACCAAAGGTTATCTAAAACTGCGCGTATGTGTACTGTCTAATGAGTTGAGTTGTCACCGCACTAAGAAAAAAATGATTGGACTTTAGGCCCTTCACACGTAAACAACTATATTAATTACTTATTTTGTTATTGCACGCACTTCATATATAGATAAAATGACATTAATTAAAGTTTAATAGGGAGAGACACATTTTCCTCGTTACCAAATGTTTTGTTTACAACAAACTTTAACGGCTTTCTGTTATCAACTGGAAATACCATTGAGTCCCAGTAGTAAAAACCGTTTTCCTTGGTTTATTCTGAATTTTTAGGCTAGTTTGTATTTATACGTATTAATTTTTTTAACAACGAAACATTCTTATAAATTGAACATATCTTTGGCAATACTTTATGCAATCGATATAAATTGGATCATATTTGAAAAAAAAATATATAATACAGAATTGCCTATTATTATCAGTCAGGAATGCACTAACTTCTCTAGCCAGTGTTATATGCAGACATTCGGGAAGGTGATTGAAGATAGTTTTAAAATGAATCAAGATATATCGCTATCTAATTATGTACATTTATATTTAAATATATTTAATTTTAACTTTTTATTTAAAATCCTTGACAAGTATTACTACTAGACTACCAAAGTACTAATTCGAGATCCCTTTCCAGATATACCAATACATACAGTCGAGATTCTACAGATCGCCGGAGGTGTTACTAGGTATTCCATACGACCTCGCGATAGACATGTGGTCGCTTGGCTGTATCCTAGTGGAGATGCACACGGGCGAGCCGCTGTTCAGCGGGGCCAACGAGTTGGATCAAATGAACAAGATTGTCGAAGTCCTGGGAATGCCGCCCGATCATTTGTTGGATCAGGTAATTTGTTTGTTTGCGTGTTTATATTCAATTTTTTTGTGGTATGCAATGATTTAAATTCGAAAAGAGGAAAGGGTTGTCTTGATTTTGAGGATTGAGATATTTTTTGTTATAGCAGCAAAACAAAGACAGATTCTTTACTTCTTATATAATATAGTATTGTGTTGCAATTCATATACACTATGAATATATATAAAAAAAATATATGTTTATAAATATTGACAATCTATTATAAAATAATTGTATGTGTAATATGAGTAGGATATGAAAAAACTAGTAAGTTCATATACATAAAACACTTGAACATACTGGAACAATAATTACAATTCGCGAAGGGGGTTGGATGAACATATAATGGCTCTTAACTTGCGATAATTGTCTAACTTTGAACGATATGTACGAGAGTAGTTGTTGCCGCTTAATTGTATGGCGATGTAGCGACGACGGCTCACTTATTAAGTGAACTTGAAATAAATATTTATTAAAATATTTGTATATTAAAAGTTACGTTTAAATATTGCTAAGTTACAAGTAAATTAGTTGCTACTTAGGATTATTATATACTTACTATACATACAGTACTTTTATATGAAGTACTACTAAGCTTACTACTTTTGATGTTAGACTTATTTTAAGATAATCGATATTCATAAATTAATCTACTTTATATTTGTTTCAGTAAGTCTTTTTAATAGTTATTACTAGTAGAAGTACCTTTTATTTTTCGATCCATTTGTGCATACCCAGAAATAGCCCGACCTGCTATCAAATAAGTATAAAGCTTGTTAGATCTTAAATGTTAACTTTAACACCTCTAATGTAGTTCAAAAGATATAGAAAAAGTGATATTTTCGCAGTTTAAAGTAAGAATAATACCGTGGTAGCATGGATATTTCGAACTCGAACTCCTGGAGTACGGCTTTTATATACTAGTGCAACGTAGGGTCTGCCACTAAACCGACCTAATGGGTTTGGTAATAATCACAGAATTTTTAGAGAATAATAGGTTCATAATTATGTACAATACACTTATATATTTAATGTTACACAATTAGTAAAAAAAAACACGATCATTGAAAAAGAAATCGAAACCGTAAATCTATATACATTTTCCCTAATGTATTTAATATATATTTTAATCGTCTAATACCTATTAATATTTACTATTTTATAATAAAAATATAATAATATACTAATAATAATATTTTGTAGATGTAATGTGTTGTGTTTCCTTGCAGGCGCACAAAACTAGAAAATTCTTTGACAAATTACCAGCGTCTGAAGGCGGTGGTTATGTTCTAAAGAAAGTTGCCGGTAAAGATGGGTAAGTGATTTTTTTTAAATTACAGAATATAACAAAAATAACATTTTTAGCCTTGAGGACCGTCGTGGCGCAAGGCCGTAGCGTATACCTGTATACGCAATGGTTTGTGGATTCAATTCTCACTTGGGGAATATGGATTTTTCTATTTTTCATTTTGTTTACTCTGGAAACTGGGCAGAACGTGGCGTTGAGTTCCGCCATTCAACACGCAATGCCTCGAAATAGGATGGAAAGCGGGGATGGAGAAAGCAGCAACTAAGTAACAGAGTGTCTTAACACTAGAATTCTATGGTTCCTGCAGCCTACCCTGCGATATGCGGGATAAAGCGTAAAGGAAAAAAAAATATTTATGGTCTCTTCATAATTTTTATAATAAAAATAAGAATTATAGGTTAACATATACATTGTTACAGCGGCTATAGGAAATACCGTCCTGCGGGCACGCGTCGCCTGCACGACATACTGGGGGTGGAGGGCGGCGGGCCGGCGGCGCGGCGGCGCGGAGAGCCCGGACACTCTGTATCTGATTATCTTAAGTTTAAGGTACTTGGTTTTTATATATATCACAGCATTCTGAAAGTTGTCGTAAAGAGATTGTACGGTTAATAGGAGGTAACGTTTTGCCATGGAATAGCATTTAAATGTACAGTTTTTGTGTATAAAAAAATCCATAGTTTTTTGTACGTATGAAATAGAAGAAATTGTTTTATAAGTAATATTTATATAATAATTACAAAAGAGACTCAGACAAACATTAAGATACACAGAATGTTGATGGTACGGAAGACAAATTGAAAGTATTTTAGTTTGTGCACTGGTTATTTACGTAGCGTTAATATTTTTCAAAATGTCAAGATTTTTCTATAAAATAAATAATAAATATAAAGCTAAAATTACCATCTAATTGACATTCGTATTGTGATGACACGACACAGTAAACACGAAAAATAAATATAATTAGAGATTTCTACAAATATTCTGCATTATATAAAGGTCAAAATTAATTCTATTACATCATTATTATTTGTTTCTTAACTTTATTTAATATTTTAATTTAAATTTTATATATTTAATATATTTTTACTAAATAAATTTAATTAAAAATTGTCTTCTGATAAGAACACATCGTTAATATTAATGGAGCAACACCGCCTAAATCCACAAAAGTATCAATCAACACAGCTCAAGTCTGTCAATTTCATCAAAATAAATAAATAACTAAAATTACTATTATTAATTTATACTTTTTTACATTCTTGCTAAGAAATTTGTTAATAATTTTTTCTAAAAACTTACTTATATTTTGAAATAAACATTCTTTATGTCTCCTGTAAAGTTGCGAAAAATGACTTGAGCTGTGTTGTACGCTAAGGGACGATATGCGATTAAAACATTTGTCAGATTGTAAATGGGATCATTTTTCAAGGAAGTTATAATATGTAAGTATAAACTGGTTCGATTCCCACTCGGGGAAAATGGATTCTTCTATTTCCGTTTTCTTCGCTCTTACAACTAGGCAAAGTGCGGCGTTGTGTTCCGCCACTCAACACGGGATGCCATGAAAAAGTAGGAAAGCAGGGACAAAGCATCGAAGTGTCTGTACACTAGGTTCCTATAGGTCCTGGAGTTCCCTCTGCCTACCCTGCCATGTGTGGGATAAAGTTAAAAAATATCTGGATCTTTTATGATTTACACGTGTGTGTATATTTTAAAAGTTTCTCTAACATATAGTTTGGCTTGATTTCCAGGACCTAATTCTACGCATGCTCGAGTACGAGCCCAAGCAGCGCGTCACGCCGTACTACGCGCTGCAGCACAACTTCTTCAAGCGCACCGCCGACGAGGCCACCAACACGCAGCAGGCGCAGGCGCATCATCAGCACGGTCTGTATACCAACACACACACTATATAAAACATACAAATACACGTATACTGTTATATATTGTACTTTGGTATTGTCAGTACAATATTATCAGTACAATATATAAGACATTTCATGTAGGGTTTGTTTTTAAACTCTGCTATTATATATACTACTTTTTCTTTTTGATAAACATCCCAATATGTTATGGAGATTTTAAGTGAATTTTCTGAATATCATATGGTCAAACGAGAAGGTGAAATATGTGAAAAAATTGGTGATAGTTGAAAAGGCGGAGAGGTGTGCAGAAACCGTAGCATTTAGTACTGTTCTCTCTAGCTTCATTAGGGAGGAAGCTTAAAGTTAAAAAATACTATATGATGTTGCCAATTATCCAGTTTTCTCCAGAAAATCTAGTATTTTTAGGTTGTGTACATTTTTAAACACCGATATAAAATTCACTATAAAATTTAGTAGGTACTGTACAATTGAAGGTATATCCTTAAACTTAGCCTTCATAAGGCTTCATATAGCGTAAAGATAAAAATAAGTATATATATTCAACGGTTATTATTTAGGAATTGATATAAATTATATGTATTTATTATGAAAGTATACAAAAAAAACATAAATACAAATTTATATACACTTATATCATTGTGATTATTACAATTTTTATAATTTAATATTTTATTATTGAAAATATACTATTAAGTACATTAAAATTTAAAAACAAATTTAATTATGATAAAAAAAATTTATTAATGTGCAAAAAAACATAATTATTAAAACTTTTAAAATTTTTTAAACATTAATTGGTGTCATTGGTCATTGTGTAGTATGGAAAATAATATAGGCTCTTACAAGTCCCTTAGTTGAACTAAAAACAAAACTTTTCAATTTAAATAGTTAAAATTTTTGTTCTAAAATATTTTTATCAAACTGAGTGTATGCTATTTTCCATAGTGTTCGATATTTTTAATTTTTTGAAATTGTGTAGAATTAGGTCTAACATTATCATTTGGTCAGCTTTTGTCGTGTTTCGCTAACACATGAAGCTTATCATTCCATTTCAACTAATCGGGTATTCTCTATTTCTATATTAATTATATGTATATTAAAATATAACAATAATATATTAATAAATTCGTGTTTTTTCTTGTTAAGTTTATTAACTGTTGGAGAGGAGATTTTTGTTCTGTGATGAGACATGTGTGGCCGAAATCATTTTTAACTAAATATTATGATATGTTTGTATGGGTTCGATTCCCATATTATTATGTAAATGAAGTGAAAGATATAGACGCTTCAGAATAATTTACTAATCCTATAACTAATGTAAATTTTGTCTCTTAACATTTCCACATTCTTTTTCATCATAAAAAGAAATTAAATAATATTAGCTTTACCCAAAATTGCCATGTAACTATAAGCACTCGGCACAACAAAATTCGAACCTACGATCTCTCAATCCGAACCTACTTAACGTAGCTAAATGATTTCGGTCCGGACACACGCAATAATAGACAAATGTTCGCGGCAGATGGGCCGGAGTCGCGATGACTAGAGCGGCCCGGCGGCACGGCGCGACACTAGCCGCCACTAACCTTGTACGCCAGGTCTGCTCGCACCTTGTATTGGGGCTCGTGTTGGAATTATCTTTATTATATCTCATAGAATCAGGCTTTAGGCTTTGCGGAAGTCCATCCTAACTAAGAAAGGAATTTATATGTACTTGCCTCCGCTAATTATGTAATTAATTCATTTTTTGTTGTATTACTACTATTGCATAGCGGAAGTAGCTACATATAAATGCCTTTCTTAGTTTATTTATATGTTTACCACTGTACATATATATGATTTATTTTCTCTGCCCTATGTATTGTATTTTTTTTTAATTTTTGTTTATTAAATCTTATATTGCATTTTATCTGTCTTCTCGTACGTTCAGTTTTCACTCACTTTCACAGGTTGGCTGGAAGAAATCTCTTATAGAGATAAGTCCACCTTTGTTATTGATATTTCTGTCTCTTATATTTTCTTTATGCATTAAAGAATATTAATTATATATGTATGATTATGTAAAATAAAGAATATTAATTATATATGTATATATATGTGCGTGTATATATTTGTATATTGTCATTGTCGTTGTAGTGGGTTATCTTATAAGATATATTTTTTGATGTTATCATGATGATGTAAAAGCGATGCTAAAGTTAAATGTGACGCAATTTTTGGGGTTTTTGTTCGCTTTTGGAATTTTTGAACTTTGGAACAAAGTTTAAGTAGTTATGTTATGTAGTTTTAGGGTCCGTGTACCAAAAGATAATACCGGGACTAGTAGTAGATTATTTTGATGTATGTCTGTTATTTAAAATCTTTAGAGGATCTTAAAGTCGCTCCAAGGTATAGTAAAGTTGAAATAAATGACAGATATCCTAGTTTATAAAATCCTATGAACACAAAAAAATCTTTAATTAACATTAGATACAAGCGTTTGTTTTATTTTTCTGTCATATTGTATGCAATTTCATACAATGTAATTATGCGTTAAATAATTTAATATTATTTTACGTTTGGAGTATATATTTAATATAAAAATGAGAAGTTTTGCGTTTCTGTTTGTAAAAATATAGAAATAATATTTTTGGTTGTATATTATAGTATATTGGAGATGATAGGAAAATAGTATAAAAAGAACGATTTGAACGATCAAACGTAGTAATCTTAAATACCAAGTAACTTCAACGTATGTCTTTGAAAACAAAGTAGCATATTAGTTTACTTATGCTATTAATTTTGCTTACTTATTTATAATAGCTGGGACTATCAACGACTCTGATAGTATATTCATTTAATTTTTAAAATTATTTTATGTGCTTTTATAATATGTGATATTGTGGTTAGTTGTGTTTATCAGTAAATTAAATATGCCTGTAAATTAATTTATTTGTATTATTTTCTATATTCAAGATATTTGTTTATATATTTAATATAAAAATATCCTAATATAAATATTTACTATACAAACTTTTCATAACTTATATTGCTTCGATAATGAGAATAATAATCTTAAATAATTGAATTGTTTTCTACAATTTACGTATTATTTATTGCCTATTCACATAAACACGGTATAGTAATGTCATTTGCAGATTCTTTTTAAAGCTCGTTTCTTAATTACATATTACAAATTGTGTGATAAAGACAGGCTCATATCATGTTATGTGTTGCATTCATATATTTATTACTTTTATAAAGTTATTAATATTTTAATGTATAAATTGTTTTTCAAAAGCCTTAAGATTTATAATATGCTACAAAAGCTTTACATTACCGTATAATGTGATTACATATAATTAAAAATAATTTCAACACGATCGCTATCGCTACAATGACCCCCTAACATGGATCCTGTATTCTGTTTCTTTTGGCATGTCTTCATCCATCGTAACTTAGTGCATGGCTTGTCGGTGTGTACTCGATATCTGCAATTGTTTTAATTTTTATAATCATTACATTTTATTTTAATTTCATTCATCACAATCTAACGAAATTGGTTATTAATTCTATGTCCAACTTGTGTTTTACTGGCTAAATCCCTATACAAATAAATTATTATATACTAAAAAAATACTCAATAAAATTGTTTACCGATAAAGATTTTCGAAGTTTTGCAGATGTCGATTTTTTTTGTATTTTGTAAAATCTATTGTTGTTCCTTTAAATGATGATGAAACCGTTTCAGATTAAATACTTACTATGTAAATCAATTCTTTTGTACTTATGATTCAGGCGGTTAGTAGACTCTTGAGTAGGTTCCTAATGATTTATCCTATTGATTTACCAGTTAGTTAGACCCCTTAGATTATTTTTAGTATATATGATGTAGAACTTTTATAAAACCGAAATTATTCATCTATATGTGTAAAATTTTTATATTAACAATATTTAATTCAATTAAAAATATCTATGTGACAATATAAAGTATTTAATTCAATTTTGCCATGAATAAAATGTGATAGCATAATTTCGGTTTTATCTCGCCCTAAAGTTACTCGTAGTGACACAGTATGACATTGCAGTGGGCGGTGCACGGCTGTGGGGCGGTACTGAGCGTATGGAAGTGGAGGGGGTCCGCCGCGACGACGACATGCTGCCCGTGTGCCAGCTGCAGCACAGTCCCGTCGCCATACACTAGCGCCGCCGCCGCCGCCGCCGCACGGACACGTAGGGCCCGGTGCCCAGTGCCCAGGGCCCAGTGCTCAGTGCCCAGTGCCCAGTGCTCAGTGTCCAGGGCCCAGTGCCCAGTGCCTGTGACAATGCTGAACTGCGGCTGTGCAATGTGTGACGTGCGCAGAGTGTGACGTAGTGTGCCCAAGTACCAGGAGGACAGTGCGGTGCAGGAGGTGCGCGAGGTGGCTTAGTACAATTGCTCGGCGCTAGTGTCCGGTACTCGACGTCGGTACGTGTGTGTGTGTCTCGTACTCTTGGACTCGATCCATATTTATAATTCTATATTTTTATTTAATGCGATAAGTCTGACTGTAAAGAGACGTTGTGGTGACGAGTTGTTACTTTGTAACGTGTATTGTATTATTTGCTTCACTCGACCGTACTTAGAGTTCCGCGGGGAACCCCACATCCGGACGCATCGACGGCATGAAAGCTAGGTTTTTTTATTGTTACGCAATGCATATCAACGACGCAATATGGTAGAAAATAAATATTGTACATAAATTTTAGGACCGACTAATAATTGATACAGACTGCAATTTAAACTGGATAAATATACTTTAGATACGTCTATGCTAGTTAAGCTTTCGTTCGGTTAATTATCGCAAGCTTTATATTTTTAAAGTGTCGGCAACTGATGACTGAAAATCAAAGGGCCAAACAGAATTTCGTTGATACGACCGAATAAAAAATAGATTAAAATAATAAAAAAAAATGTATTTTTTGACTGCACAAATTGATTCGATTCGATACTCCCGATGCGCGACGTTGAAATCGTTTGAAACTTTGCCCTCGCATTTCAGAGTTGTTGTATATTGTAATTTAATTTCCGATCTCGGATGCATGAGATTTGAGATCCTGTAAATGATACACGTGTACTGTTTTAATACATAAGTTATTTTTGACCCATTGGAATATTCAGACGATATGTAAAAACGACGAATAGTGTATAGGTAATTCTATAAAAACACAAAATGTACTTGTAGGTTACGGGAATGTTGATCATATATAAAAATTTTTGGGTATTTCAGATAGGAGTTAATGAATTAAACTGACTTGAACCTTTTTGGATTTGAATCTACAATAGACTAACCTCATCGCAACAGACTGGTCGTAACTTTGTAACGGAGATATTTTGTATAGCGTACACTGAACACTGCCTTATTGTGCCGGATTTATAATGGCCGGCCGCCGCCGCCCGCCCTGGACGGATGTGATTTAGCAAATTATATTTTTTTCATTGTGTATAAATATATATATATATATATATATATATATATATATATATATATATATATATATATATATATATATATATATATATATATATATATATATATATATATATATATATATATATATATATATATATATATATATATATATATATATATATATATATATATATATATATATATATATATATATGTATATGTGTGTGTGTATGTATATGTATGTAGTTCGTGACTTCGTGACTGACCGCTCCAGGTCGGACCGGCCGCCACCCGCGCCGTCTCGCAACTGAAGCAGATTTTTTTGTTCTGCAAAATGTTGCCGTGATTTTTTATAAAAAAAAATAAACTCCCCCACCTGCAACCCCCGACCCCGAGCCCCCGACATTATTTTCAAACACGACGTTTGTCTGGTACAGTTATTTTCGTACATGAAGCATGAAAGTATTTCCCTTTGTTTGTTAGCTCTGTAAGCGCTGCGACTGTTTTCCGAAAGTTTTATTTCATTGTAGATTTGAATCTATTTCTAATCTCTCTGGTCTGAAATATAAATTTTTTGAATATCTGTATAATATTTACTGTATTGATACTTTTTTGCTTCATGAGGTTATAGGATTGTTAGGAATATAAGAAATAGGTATGGGATACACATTTGTTTGATTATAGGGAAGTAACAGAATACATGCAGGTAGGTTTCCGAAATTGATTATTTTCTTTACGTTTTATTACACTTTTGTTATTGTATAAACGATGTTAAATGTTCTTCATAATTGAAAATGTAACTGACGAAGTATTATGGGAATGTTTGCTTTATTTAAGTATGTATTGTATTTACATTTACATGTCGAGACAAATACATGATGTGCTCTATTTGGTTCGAACTGGCTATTTATATTCGATTGACATACGTTTCTTGCAAGACTCGGATGGTATCAAAGTGAGTCAGTTTGGAATATTGTATCGGGAACCTGCCACTACATAATCGAGCCAGAGAAAAAGTCTTCAGGCGGCTGCACACTAACATACAATCACTGTACTTACACATAGTATATATTATGTTACATTACTAGGTACTGTATTCATATCCTCATATTGACTCTAAAGCATATCAATTGACGAGTCACTGGAGCTAACTATTCAAGAAATAGACATTTTAATTTACTATGTTATCTGACTGCGTTAGTATGTGGATAAGATTACGTTTTTACACAAAACGTTGTGGATTACTTATTGCATTTGTCGCTTAATATTAATTAGATGTAACTATAATAGTTTGTATAGTCTTGTTTAAATAATTTGTTGCAAGTGTTTTTTAATGTTCTAGCTTTCTTAGCGTTTTCCAGTTGACAATATCGATACCAATCTTTATGGTCTTCCCAAAATCATTTCTTAATTTTGTTTGAATATCATAAATATTTGTTGTGTTAATTTATGTATTATGTATGCATTTATAATAAATTATGTATTTTATGTAACTAGCTAATACGATCGCTGTAACTCGGACATTGTGTTTGCTTTATCTCATATAACAAAAATTTGTACTAAATATTTGTTTTTCATACAAATATGTGAAAAATCTATATGTATATAAATTATTTAAATAAGAATGTATGAACATTGTGTTAGTGTTTTGTTTTTATGTGTGCAGCCGTCTAAAGTAAAGAGAACACCAACCTATTTGATAGTTCTAACTGATCCACTACTCGAGTTGGCCCTAGGTGTTCGCGCTTGAGTATATACATACGTATATATATATGTATATCACATAAACACATATATACATATACATATATATGTGTATAAATGTATATTTATTTGTACTGTGACATGTGACATGAGGTGCGCGAGGAGCTAATGTTTATTTCCTATCGAATTGTCAGTTCGCAGGCACTGTAACAATAAAAGGATAGAGCTTTATGTCACTAAGTTTTGTATTTTAAATCAATAAACGATAGCAATGATTGTGATTTTATTCATTACCCTTACTGTTATGATAAGATATGATAAACTAACATAGGACAACTTGAAACAAAAGTATCTGTTGGATTTCTTTCATGTTTATTTATTATACTAAAATTAATAGTATTTTACTCTATATATGAAGTGAACTAAAACATGTGAAATAAACAAAATTAGCAAACTGACTTTTAAAAAAACCATTCCAAAATATTTGTTTTGGCATATTTACTTTGATATATATTTTTCTTAATGCATAAAATGGATAAGGTAACATTAATTTTCCGAAAAAACGAACCTTACGAAATAGAATACTTTATTTTAAGGTTCGTTTTTATAATTTACTATATATCATATACTATATAACTATATAATATATATGTATTAGAAGACACGGTTGACTCAATAGCCCAGAATCGGACGTGTCATAGTTTATTTGCTTCTAAGAATTGAAGAAATCTGTTACTTTGTCATAGATCGTAAACTAACCGACTTCTTGCCAAACTACCTTCAAAGCACCTCCTTTTCATTAAAATAGAATCTTAATCTGTCAATACGATCAGTTTTTTGAAAATAGTTATTTATTTATTTAAAAGACACACCATCAACATACACACAATAAAAATAGTAGGTAATAAAGGAACATCAGACTTTTTCTGTGTGGTACATCATTACAGGCGTGTACAACATTAAAAAAATTACAGTATTCCATCAGGAACTGTAATATCAAAAATAGAATTATCATTTCCGATCATTCGGGTAGACAGAGGTATTGTAATAATAATATCAATCATATTAAAAGCTTCTTTTTTATTACTAGGAGAGACCATGTTAGTAGATGAAATTGGATTGGCACTAACTGCCACACTACATAACTGTTGTAGGTTCCTTCTTTCTCTCAATAGCAGGTGTCCATTCTTTAGCACTGCGTCTGTAACTACATCTATATTGTCGTTCTACCACCTTAGCAACATTGTACAAACATTGCGAATAATTAAATAAAATTAATGATATTTCTTTTGCCACGATCTAATGAGACTTAAACCAATCCCTGTTCCATGCATATTTGGATGCATACGATCCATTAACGATTTTATATCGATAAAATATTATGTATATCTCAGTGCAATAATCCAATTTTAGCGTATATAGTTAAAGATTAGCTAACGTAGAAAATGAAGTTTCTTGAGCATCATACATTAAATTTTTATGCCATACAAGATGTTTTTCAGAAACCTATGTTGTAACTGAACTGGCACGAAAAAGTAGTAATTGGATATGCATTATGATCAATTTTTATGCATTAATAAAAATTGAGAGCACGTTGAAAGTATTGCTTATAATTAAAACTGAACAGCGCCATCTATGTACGTAACCTTAAACTAATACAAATTTAAAATTCTAAGCTTGCTTTGGTATTTTTTAGATGTCACTCATTCAAATAATAATTATTGTGTACAGCTTGATTTTATTATATGATTAAGCCTAATGATAAGTAATTTTATTACTCTATAAAAATATATGTTATATTACTTAATTTTTATCGATAAATTTTAATAAATATTCATACAATCATGTCGCAGCTCGCATTTAGCGTTTAAATTGTATTTTAAGTTATTTATATCTTTTAAGTTAAATATTTTTTTTCAATGTACCTCTTTATTTGCGTCACCTAAAAAACATAAACAGCACAAATCTGTACATTTCCTAAGGAAGTAGGTAACATGGGCACTAGAAAAAAATCAGTTAAAGCCGTCATCTACGAAGGTGAGTCTTTGGATGAAACATAGCATAATTAAAGTATTGGCCTTAATGTGTTTTTATAGTATGCTCAATTTCGAGCAACTATTATAAATATACTTCCGCAGCGCTTAGTAATGAAGTTTTATAACATAAGTAAGTATTTCATAACATAAGTTTAAATTTACATACGACGGTCCTCTGTCGTATTTTCATAGTCATATAAATGTTATATAAAACAGAAAATAAACATCCTATGAGATTTATTTATACATTTTTCGCTCTGTTATCTTCGCCAACATTGGTAGATTGTGCTTAGTATTTAATAAATACTTAATAAAAAAAATACTGAAACATAATAGAGATCAATTATTATATTAAAATTTTAAGTAATTAACAAATACCGAATTAAGTCTAAAAATATATTAGAAAGCATTAATAAAATAAAAAAATCGGTTATATGCCACTCAAGTATAGAGAATTCCTAACTAATTTGTTATTGTATGGTCAAGAGCTTGCAACATGTAAAAGATGACAGGCTTAAATTAGCTTACTACTTATATAGAATAAATTTATTTGCCATAAAATGTACATAGGATCACCTTTGAATTATGATCCGGAATAGCCGAGTAATCGCAAAGCAAACAATCAATTCAATCTGTGCCTTCTCTTTTTTAAAGTCAGTTATGAATCCGGATTTATAATATATCATATGGTATCCGGAACGCATCCGCTACAAAAACATATATTTTGATGGTAAAATTTTCACAAATAATTCGGTTTAATATGTAGGTACGTTTTAAATATAATTCAAAATTTTATGTAGACTGTTCATCTCTCAATCTTCAGCGAGGCTGGGCGGAGACGGTAACAATCTTATGACATCCACTGTGGAGATGATTTTGCCCAAAAAAATATATATTCAATGTTATTATTTTAGCTGTCACATGTGGCCTCACCTCCGTAGTTAAATATAAATAATCACATATATTTGCTTTTTTTGTAAATAACAAACAATTCTATATGATTTATTTTACATTGGGTTCTATTGAAGTTATATATTTATATATCATATGGCTTAAAAGAAAACAAAAATTACTTTTATATATATTTCATATAAAAATATTTTAAACGTAATGTGTCATATTTTAACTGTGTACTATAATTTCACACCATCGTTCATTACTCCGATAGCCGTGATCGTCTAGTGGTTAGGACCCTACGTTGTGGCCGTAGTAACCCAGGTTCGAATCCTGGTCACGGCAGCGCAAGCTGTCTCGGCGGAGTTATTTTTTATTTATTTTTTTATTAGATTTTTAAAATTATTATTATAGTGTTATATTTATTTTGTTGCTAGTTCAGGAGAAAGATTTTCGAGGTATAAGTTCATCTGCCTTGTAAGTCATTTGTATAAGGGATTTATATTTAACATATACCTAGTATATGAATTAAAAATATAAGCAACATATACAAAACTACCACAAAATTTATTTATACTTTACTAAGCATTGCAGTATAAATAAAAATACATTTTTTATTAATTTAGCGTGAGGTACGTGGTATATATTTTTTATGACCAGCTTGACGCCATTTTCAAAATGAATTTACAATTATATTTAAACTATTTCATAATACAATTTTATCACATTTTAAAATGTCATGTGTAAATAAAATCGTTATATTGATTAAATTCGTAAAATGTAATAATTATACTATAGTTATAAAGTAATCTAGTTTAAATTATATATTTATGTAAGTATGCAACTACCTATATAGTAACTATTGGAACACATAATTAGATATGTAGATCTTAATGAAGTTTTATATAATGATTGATTAGCGCCATCTAGTGGCGAGTTGACATCACGCCAGTAAGTAAGTTACATTCACTTACACCGTAGTTTCAACAAAGTTACCAACAGATGTCTCTAGTGGTATTTGTTTTGGTTCAACCACGCACCGCAGCTGTTCGCTATCATAGAAATCTGTGAGAGAAAAGGAGTGGTGATTAGACTGTGTTTGCCAAAAAGAAATGTTTTTTATATGGTCCCAGGTGTTTTTGAGGCTTGCTATTCAAATATGTAATTTATAAAGTCGTCACGAGTGCTGTGTATCGTTGGCAGTGTACAAAAACAGTGTTAAATGGCATAATTAGCGATGTTAACATTGGTTATGACGTTTAGTACGTGTGCATGTGTGCGTGTGTATTCGAGACAGCATTGCCGTTGACTGTTCGAGCGTATCTTTTAACGGGATAATATTTTGGTGAGTCTTGCTAAGTTAGTCTAGCATTTTGTTTTGAACCGACCTAACCTCCAACCCACGCCCGCCACTAGTACTTTGTATGTATGACCTCGATACTGACTGTCGTGCTGATACATTATTGTATTGAGAGGCAGACGACAATTTTTGCCAATTGATACTCTAAATTGTATTTAATTAGCCATGTATACATTTATATGCTACATATTTGCTTATTTATTTTAAACATTTTAATTATTAGTAATTATTTAATTTTAAATGTCATTTAAATAATATACCCTCCGGCATATATATAAAACTAAATCTATCTATAATATTTATAAAAAAAATCTTTTTATTTATTAATTACTGCACGAATTCATAAAAATACATATACCAAAACGTGGGATTAACGATAAAAAACATTCTCTCACAGCCAACCTTGTCAAGTGGGAGAATAAGTATGTAGGTGTACAAATATTGACATGAAATATATACATATATAATCCACATATACATTTAAATATATACGTATAAAATAGATATAGTAACAAGAATAGCAATATAACATTCCTAATTTAAATAAACATATTATTAATTTTAATATTAAATCTTATATAACACTTATATACCATACTACACTATATATTATAACCAAAACCAAACGATATTCAACATATAAACATAAATACACCTTAAATTATCTATAATATATTAAAAAATAAATATATTATTATAATATAGTAATTTGTAACAGGTTTCGTTACAAGAGTGAGATCATAAGGCTCTTTTGTAATAATTTCTGATTAGTCAAGGTTGACGTGAGAATATATTGGCACGTCATACATGCAAATATACGATCCGTGAAGTTTACGCATAAATTAGCTTTAATGTAAGTAAGAAATCCAGATAAATCACTTTCAATATTAAATCACTTTCACTCAAATTACGTGCCGTGATCAAATTATAGTTACGTTATATCATAACTATTTACGTGATAATTGAACCTAATACCAGTCTGTTTCTTAGTAAATAAGCATTCCAATTTATAAAAAATATAATCCTAACCAGTATTTCCTAAGATGTATACGACCGATCAAATAAATTATTTTGCGTTGCAATATTATTAAAAGTTAAAGAACTGTGCGGTAATTTCCGTTGGGTGGATATGTTCTAGGATATAACTTCATTTAAACTGTCTATATGTTTATTAATATATATTTAATTAATTAATGATAGTTTTATATTCATAAAAAAGAATAAAAATATATAATTTTATTGCTTTATTATTAACTACCTAATAAATTAGCTCCCTATGTATACACACTAATTGTTTTGATAATGGATTATTTATTTCTTTTGAATCGTTAGATTTTATCTTTTTTAAAACATAGCTATCGTTTATACAAATGTGGATATTATTTTAAATACTAGAAGTGCCTATTAAATCATGTCAAAATATTTATAACAAAATCTATACTTAGCAAAAATATATAACCTTACTTATCATATTTATAATATTAAATCCTAAATCAGAATGACAGCACATGTCATGTCACCGTAAATTTAATTCAAAATTACCGTTTTATCCCACACTTGTAAACAACAAATACAATAATGTCCCAAAGTTTTAAAAGTAAAATATTTGGCAAAAAACCACTTACAAAGTCCGCACACGAGTCTAGCACCAGTAGTTCGAGAGCTAAAGATGGTCCTGAAGTAGCCTTGGCGGCTATCGTTTCTTACAAAAAGCAAAAAGAAGTCAGCGACTTTATGAGCTTTTTTCTCGCCGCTCTAGAACGGAACTCCGATTGGCTTAACGGGGTCGTTGGCAAGCAAACTAACTTCAAATGTGCGCTAATGGCTGGAGCTGGACCGAACCGATTCCAGCTTCAAGAAATAGTCTATCCGACTGACGAAAAACATCTAAAGCTCGAAGTAGAGCACAGAGACTCGGAGGACCACGATAAAATTGCTATCGCCGCGTTATTAAAGCTTAGCAATTCAGAGGTCGACCACGTTTTAAAATATATTAAAACGCGCCTTTTTGAGAATTCGATGCTCGCCGAGGATTTGATGAAAGCGAAGGAAATGGGTGTCGGTTTTGCGCTTTTAAAGCCTTTTGCGGATAAACAGTATCGGGTGATGGAACGTTTAGTTATAACAAATAATAATAATAATAATGTAAAAGGCGACGGTTCTTTGAAAAAGCGGAGGCGAGAAAAATCGATTATTAGGTCTCCTTTGAAGAGGGCTAGGCGAGTTGTCTAGTCTGACCTCATAGTGAAGACCTAGATGCAAATTCTACTAATAACCGCGAAATAAAAACAGAAATGAACGATTGTCATTATCGATTGCCGCGTTGTGTCACCGACCACCGTATATAATGATCGCAATTTGGGACGACTATAAAATGTGGCGATCGCAGCAAATTATACTCATTTCTGCATTGATAGCTTCCGATTACCTATGATTGATGTCGCGCTGGTGACGACACAATGTCGCAATTTTAATATTTCACTTTGATTTGGTTGAAATATAAAATCTGTATTTTGTTTATAAAAATCATTTATCTAGTTTGACCTCTTTGATTCTAAATCAATTTTTTTAATAATTATATTATGAAATAAAACGTTTACTCTATGAATGTATGTATGTGTGTCCTAGAAAAATACTTTGCATGTTAAATCACCCATCTAAATGTCACGTTTGTGTTACCAAAAGGGGAAATGAAGATATAATAAATCTAATATTTATAGTCAGTTGGATTCGATTCCTCAACAATGTAATATAATGCAGACGAAGTTTAATAAGTTCAATAATAACTAAAAAAAGTAAGTAAATAGACTTCTAAGTAATAAAAAATATAAGTAAATCAAACAGGGTTAAGCCTTTACGCAGACAAATAGTTGCGATATGTGGCCCCTTCTGTTTCTTTTCATCTGGCACAGGCGGCTTCCGACAAAGATCAATATCACAGAAATCAGGGCAGTCGTGCGTGTTCCAACTTGCAGCCAGAAATCTATTCGACAACTTATTATAAAGTAATACATTTCATACTAACTTTAGTCTTTCTTATGATATATTGCCTTACTAGGTATACGTTATAATCTTAAATATAGCCTATACTCGTAAAAGCTCTGCCAAGCTGAAAATCTAAGCTTTTCAATCTCTTATTTCGCGTCAAAAAGTGGATCTAGATAATAGCTTTCAGTTTTACCTGTTTTTGTTATGCTTAATAAGCACATGCGTATCACAGTTTCTTTACCTATAAATAAAATAGGTCCAAAATCATGGCGTCTTTAACAAAGTGTATAAATTCAAAACTTCATAGTTAACGAGTATTCAACAACGGTTGAACAAATCAATAGCTGGAATGAAACGAAATGGTATTCTATATAGAGTGGCACATTGTATTCAAAGTAAATAGCTTCCAGCTTAAGGAGTTCAAATAAGTAGAATACACTAAGCGTAATATGCTATTTTAAAAATGCACGAAATACCGACGGCGGTATTGTCTTCAACTGTTTATTTTTAAAAGGAAGTTTCTGTGAATAGTCGGAATTTTTAGTTTTCCTCCGCAGAATGACGATTTATGTAAATATATATATTTTTTATTTCATAGCTAACAAGATGTTTAAGAATTTCTATGATTCTCTTTTGTGTATATATATATATATATATATATATATATATATATATATATATATATATATATATATATATATATATATATATATATATATATATATATATATATATATATATATATATATATATATATATATATATATATATATATATATATATATATATATATATATATATATATATATATATATATATATATATATATATATATATATATATATATATATATATATATATATATATATATATATATATATATATATATATATATATATATATATATATATATATATATATATATATATATATATATATATATATATATATATATATATATATATATATATATATATATATATATATATATATATATTTTTTTTTTTATGGGAAGGACAAGGCAAACGGTAAGTGATCACCGACGCCCACGGCCCTGTGTAACCAGAGGTGTTACAAGAGCGTTGCCGGCCTTTAAGGTGGACGTAGACGCGCTTTTTGAAGGCACCCATGTCGTATCGATCAGGAAACACTGCCGCAGGTAGGCTATTCCACATTAGTGTGGTGCGTGGAAAAAAGTTCTTACGGAACCGCACAGTAGAAGAGTTCCACGTGTCCAGATGGTGGGGATGATATCTTAATTTGTGTCGTACTGTGCGGTTGGAGAATTCAGCGGCAGGCACCAGATCAAAAAGTTCTCCAGAACACTCCCCATGGTATAAGCGGTAGAGAACGCACAGCGAGGAAACGTCTCTACGCAGCGCCAAAGTGTCTAGCCTTTCACAGATATTTGAGTCCCCAACGATACGAACGCGAACGGTATGCGATCAAATGGTTCAAGTTGATACTGGGGTGCTCCAGACCAGAGATGTGAACAATACTCCATGTGTGGCCGAACCTGGGCTCTATACAGAGCCAATCGGTGTGCAGGCGTGAAGTACTGTCTCGCTCTTCCGATAACACCCAGTTTCTTCGAGGCCAACTTGGCCTTGCTATCCAAATGATCGCGATACTGACAGTCATTCGAAACGCTGAGCCCCAATATACTGATAGTAGGCGAGGCTTTAAGAGAAGTGTTCTCAAAAACTGGTGACACGACAAAAGGGTTTTTTTTAGTGGTTAACGCGCAAACTTGAGTCTTCTGGGGGTTGAATTGAACAAGATTCTTTTCACCCCATAGTAAGACATTACTGAGGGAGGTCTCAATAGAAGACACAAGTTTCATTCGGCAATGGTCAACGTTTTCCCGAGAAAGACCTGCACGGCCGGAGTATATATATATATATATATATATATATATATATATATATATATATATATATATATATATATATATATATATATACATATATACATATATATATATATATATATATATATATATATATATATATATATATATATATATATATATATATATATATATATATATATATATATATATATATATATATATATATATATATATATATATATATATATATATATATATATATATATATATGTATTATATAATACTTATGTGAGAAATCTTGATTATTTACGTTTTGCTTGATAAATATTGGTATTTTTGTTACCTTGCACGCAGAATTCACAGGATTTTTATTATTGAAGTGTAATATGATATCACAAAATATTTGTGTTAAAATCATATTCGTCTGCAATAGGTCAGTATCATAATTTAACCGGTTGTCGTATCGCTGTATCAAAATGTATTATTTTAATTGCCCCGCTTTGATGAGATTATGTTCAGTTTCGCCGTTTTACGCGTACGGGGTCTAATTTGGACGAAAAGCGAAAATTAACCTTTTACCTTAACATTAGGAGAGAACACTGTATAAAGCGTGGAGCTTCAAAAAAATAAGGTATTATTAATTTTAAAACTCAAGGTTTTCTATTATCAGAAAAAGAAAAAGGTATAATAAGTAATAGATTATTAACTAGAATAGACTGAGTTGTTTTTTAGTCTAATAAAGAGGTTCTCTAAATATTTGACATGACACAATGAAGTGGTTGTAATAAGTGATTATCTGTTGGTGTGCTTAGTGGTGATAAAGAATTTTTAAAATTTTTTCCGTTTCTTCACTATTTTCTTCATTTACCTTGAAAGTTACCAAAATATACACTTATTAATATATGCTATTTAAAACGAGCTTTGTAAGACTTTTTCGATCTGCATCGCGAAGACATAAATCAATTTGAATCATGGCTGAGAATAAGTTGGGTCGATCCTTGGCCCTTTTTCTACTAAGTCGGGCCTTCAGAGGATTAAGGGCGCTGACCGCCGCGTAATTGGCGTAATAGTTATGTGATTTATTGCAGAGATTTACGTTCTCCATAATAATGAGCTCCTGTTGCAAATTTCTGTTATAATACAGCCTTTTCGTTTTTTTATTCTCGGCTTATTTTTCTTAAAACTTAAATAACTTTATTAAACGTATATATATGAAATATTTTTTTTGCTAGTTTCAACTAGCCTTGTAGCAAGACGCTAAAAGCAATTAAAGAAAATAAAAATAGTAATATTTGTTGGGTACACAAACAGTACAGCAATACACGTACGCAAAATGTGTTATTTTTAAGGCAGGGTCTACGCAAACGAACCCACGTGCATATGCTAGTCTAATAATAAAAAAATATTTCCATAGTCACCCTAACGAAGTGAGCAAAAATCAGTTAACTTTCAGTCTTGTGGAACCGCCGGGGACTCACCGTTCCAGATTTAATTTACATCTAAAATTTTATTTTAGCTTTCTTTTAATATGAATTTTGTTATACTGTTATATCTTTTAAAAATCACGTTTTCCATTGAGAGTAGTGTAGAAGCTACAAGTATTGTTTTAAGTCTCATAAAGAGCAAGCTATCTAAGAATTTCCTAAGTAAATAAAGTTATAGATAGCGAAATCTTAGTGTATACAGCGATTGTTTAAAAGTAGGTTAATAAAATATTAAAATATTTGCTGACTCTCTCAATTCCCTCATACACTTAAAGATTGATATAGTAATTCTAACTTCTATATCATAAAGATAATAATAAAAATCTTGAACAGAACCCATTAAACTGTGATATGCGGTTATAAAATAATAAATAACTAGCAAAAGTATCGGAGGCATAAAAAGGCCATAATATGAAACCGCTGTTATTAAATTTTTATTTTAAACATAGGAAGGGATTGTGAGGGCCCTCCTACGTCGAGAAAGAGTGTTAACTAAAGATTTAGAGCTTGTGGGTATAATATGCAGGGAAATGGTAATTCAAAGTGCGTACTAGAAGCAGTACTACAGTGTCATGTTACAGATTTATTTGCTATCCTATTTGTGTTATATCGCCTTTAATTTTATTAACGCACGTGTATCTCAGTTTACGTGTCTTTGTGTTGTAGACGTGTAAATTGTAATAGGATAAGAGTTTAAGAGATATATATGAACAAGAGTTTTGTTTTATTTCAATTGTTCTGTATTTCGAGTTTAAAATATCGTTAACGTACATGTTTACTAATAATGTGAATGCAAATGTACCTATATAATTTTGTTACGTGTACACGCCAAAACCATTCAACCGATTATTATGAAACTTTATTCACGTATTTTTACAAGTATAAAATTACCTAATAATGGGATACTTTTTAGTATTTTTTTAAGTGTGTAGTTTTAAATAATTTATAATTACTACTTCAACGTCAAGTACGTTCATTTCTATTGAAACGATCTCTAATATTTATTTATGGACTCTAATGCGAGCGTGGGCACGGGTAAAGCGAAAATTGTGTCCACATAGTATTATTAGTTCATATTTTATAGTCAATTACTTATATAAAGAAAATATATAATTAAAATAAATTAAATTGAGCAAAAGTTTCTATACCTATTTCACAAAGTAAGTGAATTTACCAATAAATTATTACTCATAAAGCCACAACCTTCATATAATCGTAGGCGTCACCAGATTTAGAATTTACCCATTTAATTTTCTAACTAATTTTTTTCTTTAAATATACATTATCGATTCAAACAAAATTATCATAACGGCCTTTGTTTAACAAAGCTATCGAAGTGCTCTTCTAATGCTCCCAGCGTGCCTCGCCATAACATAGTTACGCTCTGTTATTTTGGAGACTTTGTTGAGATTTAAAAAGTAAATTATATATAATAGACGATTAGGGTGACAACACAAATGTCTTATAAATATATTGTTTTTATAAGTTGTTTTTTTTTCATTACTGTTGTGCATTTTGGCCCAAATTGTCGTTACAATGATGATGTTAAGAGATAAGACACTCCGTTACTTATTTGTGGTATATATATATATATATATATATATATATATATATATATATATATATATATATATATATATATATATATATATATATATATATATATATATATATATATATATATCTACCATACTTTCTCATGTCCCGTTAACATTTTGCAAATACCCTCCAATAATTCCCACACACGTAAACGTGTATAAAACTCGGGCCGCCATTAAAAGCTGTCGGGTGTGTCGCTACGCATCTGTCCTCGAGGTAATTCATCGACCCTCGGCTATCCACCTGCTTCCAGGTTCAACTTAAAGAATTATAGCCCTTATGATGGAATGAATTCACTTTACAATGTTTCTAGATCAACAGGTCTCTCCCTATTTTTATTATGTTAAAACTTTTGTTTGGTCAAAGTTTTTAATTTTTAATAAAATAAGAACTACTGTAGTAGCTAGTATATATATATATATATATATATATATATATATATATATATATATATATATATATATATATATATATATATATATATATATATATATATATATATATATATATATATATATATATATATATATATATATATATATATATATATATATATATTTATTTATATATATATATATATATATATATATATATATATATATATATATATATATATATATATATATATATATATATATATATATATATATATCGAATTAATTTAAGAAAAGTTTAAATAATAATATAAAAAATACATATTTTTTTTATTTTTCAGAAATGAAAATATTTGTAATTAATTTCAGTAATATTTTCTCGGTTGAAAAAGCTTAATATGTATAATAATTGTAGTTACAATTTCCAAACACTCAAGGATTTTCAAAGAAACAATTACATAAAATTACCTCATAAGCCTTAGTAACATTTTTATCTCTGGGTTCTAAGGTCTATAGAAACATTTAGATTTTTGGACAATTATCTCCCTATTAGCATCGATACGGAGTGCAAGTGTATATGGATGACGGAAGGGTTCCGCAAACTTACAAATATTGAAAAATGTTTATAGAAAACAAATTATATTTATTTGGGCATTAATATTATAAATAACTAGCTTTCATCTACGGCTTCGTTACTAATATTAAAAATACAAAAAAAATGGTTGCCTGTAAAGTGGGTTTTACGGGCGAAAATTTTACGTGACAACGTCTTTTTCTCGGTAGAATATTTATTGATATGAATAATAATTATAGTATAAATTGCACAAATTTTAACTATAGAAAATATATTTTGTTTACTAAAACATTGTACATGTGTCAAGTGATACGCGCGGCGGACCGATCATAGTTCGGTGACAGTTGACACATCGTTACGTTACCATTTTCATATTTGACTCCGAGCCGCACAACCTAATTTAAGACGTTGTCACGTCAAAATCAAAGAAAGTAAAATATTTATATAATGCAGTGCTATAAAAATAAATCAAAAGTAATATCTTCTATATTGTTTTATTCATACTACCTTTTATCCATTCACGCACCATTCGCCAATCGATACGCATAAACCATCCTAACTTTAAATATGAAAAGAGACAAGAAAATCGCGGTAGTTTTTCAGGACGGTCATAAATATTGTTAGATAAATATGTATCATTGCACCCTGTCACGCTCGTCCGATTTCGGTAGGGGGACTCGCTTTGGGGTACAACTTCAAGTAGTTTTTAAATCGAAGGAGGTTTTTTATATATGAAACATATAAGTGTTAGAGATAGTATATAATTAAAAATAAAATACTATATATTTATTTATATATTAAAAATAAATTATATATAATTTTATACTTGTTATGACTTAAAAGTAAAACTTCTTAAAATATTTTATATGGATCAAACTAAATACTTTTTAATGTTATGGAGGGAAATTTGTCGTCTCTCCCCCAAAGACAGATTGTAAGACAGTTTTTATAACGTTGTAAGACCATCATCAACTATAAAGCAATAGTGCTAAAGGGCTCGATAAAGTGTTGCAATGTCAAAGACCCTAGCTTTTAAGTGCAAAAGTGAAGTGTTTTAAAAGTGAAAAGGCTTCTAATTTTACTACCCTTAGAAGTAAAGAATTTATTTTATATAGGACTAGCTTAGCAAGTTATTTTAGAAAATATAAAAGAAATAAAAAAAATAAACGAAGCAGAATTTTTAACACAATTTCTAAATATATTTTCCTTCCTTAGTACATAACTACAAGAGTTATTTTTAAAAACTAAAGAACACCAATAAAATTATAATTTTGTTATCGAATGGACTTATCTGAAACAAATAACTATGAAGTTTTTAAATTACTTAATTAACGTCTAATTTCTCATATTACTGAAATAAAAGAAAAGTTAAAAATAAATAAGTACTGTACGTATGTAGGTATGTTTGTATGTCTGTATGATGGGGAAGTCGAATGAAGAATGTTACTTGTTCGCTTCGGGACAGGATATATAATGCGTGAAATTACTGTCTTCAAATGCCTTCATATATTTCATGGTACAGTTTGTAAAGTATCTCTATTTGTTTTTTACATGTACTTACAATTTTAAGGTATATAAAAGTATTAAATTTAGTTAATTTATTTACAAAAATATATTATAAGTATATTATGTAGCTTGTAATCAAACTAATTTGCCCTAATTAGAAAAAAAAAGAACAAAATGTCATTAAGAAAACGAACTAAATAAAATTAGTTAGGTACATGTCAAAAAAAATTAAATAAATCTTTTTTTTTAGTTTCACGCTTTATCCCGCAGAAAAATTCATCTTCTCCAACTGGGGATCGAACCCTGTATCCGTCGCGTTACAGGCAGACGTTGCGCCTCTGCGCCACGACAGTCCTCAAATAAATCTTCATTTAAAAAATCATTATTATTAATGTATATATACTACATACAAAGGCCTGGCAAAACGTGTCAACATATCGGTATATTTTATACTATACTATACATACAGCATATGTAACGCAACTTGTTATAAACATGCAATATCACGTACAAATTGACAAAAACAAGAAAGGGCACCTATGAATATGGCACGACTTACGAGTATATCAATGCCTTTAGGGTACAAGTATCTAGGAGTAGTGTGGTTGTGGGAAAATAAATATATTCATACGTTTAATATAAAATATATACCTGCTTCTAAGCTGCTGTTTTCGTATAGTAATTATTACTTATATGTTACTTCATATAAAATAATAAGAAGGTTTTCGTTTTCTTTCCTTATCTAAACATTATGGCAGTTAATAAATATAAAATTTAAAACAGTTCAATAAATATTTCAAAAACATGCCTTGTTGAAAGTTAAAATACTGGGATAAATGGTGATTTCAACGCACGAGGGTAGAATTGATCTTCGCGATCATAGGCCTAGCTCTTTGGTCCCTTTTCAAATCACGAATGCATTTGGCTTTCGTTCAAATTATGCTAAGAGTCTTTAATATTAATGTATGCTGTGACGATGCTCAGATCATAACTGATGAATATTTTGTAGATGACGAAAATTGGCTACTGGCCTACTTTCCAACAAGACTGTATAGTAAATGAGAGTTATACAAATTCTATACTAGTTTTGTTTGCTTTTGCTTACAGCTTATACTTTAGCAAGGTACCAATTATTATTTTTTTAGCTTCACGCTTTATCCCGCACATGGCAGGGTAGGCAGAGGGAATTGCAACACCTACCATACGAACCTTGTGTTAAGACATTCCGTTGCTTAGTTCCAGCTTTCTCCGTCCCCGGGGAAGCAGGTGACTATTTAAAATAATAATTTAAAATGACCAAATTTAGATATTTTTACATTTCTAGTAAACAGTCATTTTGAGAAGAAATTTCATCGTTTTCATTATAATTAAAATTTCGCCAAGGAAAGAAATTGTTCTAAATTAGCGGAACGCTCGGCTTTTGAAACATTTTATTTAATAAGGCTTTGTGTAGCCCATAATTATAAATTAATTGCTAACGCAGGAACAATGGACTTTTTATAGGAAATTAGGTTAACTATATATCTATAAGGTGGGAACACATTTAGAGACTAGAATCGAATAACTGGCAAGTAGTAAATTGTTGAATTTACTGGATAACTAGAAAATTTAAGAACAGGTTCTACAAGTATCTGCTTTTAAATTTACTACTTAAATTGTAAATAAAACTGTTTATGCCTTTAATGTAATTTTGAATACTAATATTTAATTTATTATGTACCTTTGAATATTAATAGAGCTGATGTAATAAAGTCAGCAAAGCAGGACCTTTGTCGTTGTTATTATACCGATTTGCACACATTTTATAGTTTCAACATTTGAACTCATTGAATCTGATTTAATTTATAAATTATTTTTATTTTTTATCATATACCCAAAAAAACTTTCCTTTCTCTGGGGAATTTATATTCCTGTTTCTGCCCTTTATTGACAAAGCGCGGCGTTTAGTTCCGCTACTTAGCACTATTAAAATATTAGAATATAAGGTAGCAATTAAATATCTATATAAAGGCTAAAAATTAAATACCCAGATGACGTTTTTTATATTGTTCAACAGTAATAAATGAATAAAAACTATCACATGACAAAAAATATTTTAATAATAATCTCCCTAAACATATACAATATATAGTTTCCAACAATTCGAATTCCACAATGTGCGTGTTTCATGATCTTCATTTGCATTGACCTAGTTTATCGACATCCATCCTTTATACGTTCGCTCTTTGTTTTTTGATTGGAGTTAACGTTTGTATGATAAAAGTGGAGCTAGCCTTTTAGAAAATCCAGCGGAGCTAGTCTAACAATGCTCCTCGAGAGGGCACAAAAAGGTGAATTATTAGATTTCACACGGCTAGTGGTTGCAATCGGAAGATATTTAATTGAATAAAACCTCATGGGATTCAACAGTCTGTTTCCAGTTTTAATTTCTACAGTCCAGTACTTAGGTTTATTGTCTTTTTTATTATTCTCTGCATAGATTGACTGTATGTTTTGCATTTATTTAAAATAATTATGCCGAATAGGTCTAGAGAAGCGGGATATATTATAATTTATGTAAACTATTAATTTTATTCAAATACCATTAGTTTAAATCTGCTATATAAACATTTGTTCATAGACAAAAAAAAGCAAATCAAATTATTCCCTACAATACGGTCAACATACATTTTACCATAACAGTTTTTAAACAGTATTATAAATAAGAAGTCATCCGACTTTGAGTTTGTCGGCGTATCGTTTGTTCTAATGATGAAGTTGCTAAATTGGTCGCATTGTGTCATCATGTTTCATCATAAATATGAATAGCTTTGACAGGAAATTAACCACTACATAGTAATGTAGCTTTAGAGTATTTATATGTTGATCGTTTAAGTATATAAAAAAATTGTATTTAGTATATTAAAAAAGAAAAAGCTTTTAGAAGAAAGAGAGATGTCAGTTTGATCTCAAAGAATTCAGTTTTGCTGATACTTGACTAATATAACACACAAAACATCAGAACTGGACGATTTAAAAAAAAAACTCGTGAACAGATAATGTCAGTAAAGGAAATTATTTATTTTGAGGCTATATATTTCTAGTACATTGGCAAGAACAATTTAAAAGCACAATCCCTCAAATTTAAAAGTAACAATTAGGTTTATAAAAAAGTTACCGATGACTTTATTAACAAAAACAAAACATCACATAACATTACTTAATTCCATCAGACAAAATGTGCCAGTAATCCAATGCATTACACACCGTAACCCACATTTTACATTTGCAAAGAAAGAATATATATTTCAGAGCCTCTTTAACATCTGTCATATACAAATGTTCCGGTCACATAGAAATGTTACCATTTATGAATGTTCCTTTGTGCTTGCTCCGTTTTTATTTAATTTTCTACCTTTGAATTACCTGCCGTTACGGTTTAAAGTTTTTTCTTTTTACAAATTGGATCAAGTCGGCTGCCCCGGGGAATCTTCTGGAAGATTAATTTAGCCGACATTGACTTGTGAAATATTAGTAATTTTTTATTAAAAGCCTTTTTTTATGAAAAAAAAATATATCTTTTATAATTTCTGAAACAGTTATTAAACTACGATGTTCATTTTCATTGTTCATAATAAGCGTTGTTCATTAATAATTGCTTGCCTTTCTAATTCTTTTATTAGATATATATAAAAACTTATGTATAGCTAAATCTATTTCGTTATATAAATATATGCATTAATAATTTCTTCTTTTAAACACAACTTTACGAGTCTTAAGTAAAGTAATAGATCTGTGAATGTAATCCACCATATCAACAACAACTTGTACCGTTCGATCCAAACTATTAACGTGTCCCTTCGTTCCTAGCCGGCAGTCTCCAGACTACCCAGACTCAGGTGTCCTTTGAAATGGTTTTGTTTGAAATCATTTAGTCCGCTTCTCTAAATGGCATTCTCAAGAATAATTTATTTTATCTCTCCGTTGAGATGTTTTAATACATTGCCTTACTTAGAAATTATAATGAGACTTGTTCTACTTTTTAGCTTCGTCAATTATGCAGTCTTGCTTGTATATAAAAATTATACATAAGATAGATTTAATTTCAAATAACATTAATTTTATGGAATCTATATTATTTTTTTTTATAAAATGTGTTTGTATAATTAGAAGATCTAAAATTCTTGTAGATATATAAGTAAATGTTCATATATCATATTTATTTTAGAAACTATTTTTTTTTTACATTTTTTTATATTTTGAACGAAGCGAGCGATGTTTTGTGAGCATAATAAGCAGAGACGAAATCATCTTATAACACTCACATCACTTAGTACTGACCTCCTAAATTTTAAAATTCCTAAAGAAAAAATCATGAAAATAGGATTTAGTCTCTTCATGCTTCTTTGGTATGAAAATCAATCACACAATGGTACAGGATTTTATTCTTGAACAGTGAATCCGAGTATAAACGTGCGCCGTGACAATGAGCGACTATAATTCAAGCCCGAACCTCGATCATTTCATACAAGCTGCATACATTAGCTTTAGAATTCAAATTCAGCTTAAAATGGACTTTTTGAACAGTCCATTACCATATGACTGAAATAACGTACTAAGGTCAATAGTGGAGAACTGTTTTTTTTAAGTATATATTTTCTTTCTCCAAAATATTGTGTATTTAGTGGCGGAACTCTACGTCACACTTCTATACCTGAGTAGGGTTTGAATCCGCAACTGTCGCTTAATCTGTAAACTAAGTCAGATGACGCGCCGACCTGCCCTGTCCTTATTTTTATATAAACAATAATTACTAATAACTTTATACATATAAATGTAAGAAATAAAATAGTTACGAGTTTTAAACGACAATATCTACACTAATTATTCTAAAATAAAAAAAAATCGATTACCATAAAAACACTGATTATACAGGGCTTTGTTTTTTGTAACAAAATGTCGGAACAGAAGTTCCTATTAATTTACATTTTGACGATAAAATGGGGCAGTTTCCACTGAGATGTACGTGCCTTCTCATAGACTACGTTATTTTCACAGTTCGTGTAAAATTTTAAGGTGTACCTTTAAGTATTAAATTTGAAGCTTGTCACTTTGGATCTTTAAATAATATTATAATATTATAAATAATTTATTATGATTTTGGTATTATCTGATATTCAAATGAGTTTATCGTGGCGTTGTAGCACAGTGTTTGGGTTTGACATTCTATGGTAAGGTGTTTAGTTCCGTCACTCGAAACTCAATTCCTTAAAATTGAGCTGATATTGGCGAAGTCCGAATGTATTTCCCAACTTATATGTAATTAAAGACATTTTTATATAACTTTACGCTTTATCCCGTACGTACCAGCGGGGTGACTAGTGTTAACATACTCCACTCGTAGCTTTCCGCCTTTTTTCGAGTCATTGCGTGTTGAGTGGCGGAACTTAATGCCGCGCTTTACCTATTTACCAAAGCGAAGAAAATGAAAATGTAATATTCCCTTTTCTGCACGTGGGAATCGAACCCAACCTGTCACGTTTACAGGCAGCGAAATTATTTACAACGAAAAGGCGAGCATTTGCTTCTGGTAGAAATAACTAGGTATTTTGTGACCTTTGCTATCCCTCATATCATAGATGTACAAATTTTCATTACCAGAAAGCATGCATCACATAAATAGTTAAGACCCACTATAAACACTAACCATCATGGATACGAGTCGCCGTCGCAATCGACTTAATGATCTCTCGTTATTGGACGACCTTCACTGATGTTTAAGTGGTAATATAACTTTGTTAGGACACTCGGTAACTATTGGTAAGTATATTGTTTTTATGACTGTCATTTATTAAATTTCACTCTATTTATTTATTTTAGAACTGTTATGTAGGTAATATATTTAAGTACTAAACATTAAAATATTGTATTAAGTAGTAAACTACTAAAGTATGACTATAAACTCCAAGACTATTGTGACAATGGTTTGTGGATTCCATTCCCAAACGGGGAAAATTAATTGTTTTTTTTTTTTATACGTTCTGGTAACAAAATGAAGCGGCTTTGAGTTCCTCCCATTAATGCGTATTTCTCCGAAAGGTGGAAGCGGGGTTCGAACTAGGGACGCAACTAGATTCCCTCTGCCTACCCTGCTGGACACAGCGTCAAGCTGGAAGTAAACTATTCATAGAATATTTTAACGATTACTGCTCTATTAGTAGTAAAAATATATACCCGTGATATTAAAGGCACCTATTGTAATAAGAGTAAGTAAAGGACAGAGGAGTTTTTGTTTCACGTAAATTGAAAGTATAAAAATACGTCAATATAAAGCCAAGTAAATAACTGAACCGATTTTTGGCATGAGATTCTTAAACCTTATTCGTACCACAGAAGATAATCCGTTCATAGAATATAAAACCAAATATCATGAAGAAAAATCTTGAAAATGTTCAAATAAACGTTGAATTCAAGAAAAGAATAGTGAAGATATTCTCAATGCACTCTCTTTCGCGGTTCTCAAACAACCCTCGCCGAGCCCCCGAATGAACGCTTTTATCTGTCGCCAAGCAAATATAGGTTCTGAGTAACTCAGATATTCCTCTCAAGATTTCGAGACTATTACGAGGATTTAAACTTAAGTTGGAAATCTTGAATATTTGAAACTTATTTCAAATTCATGATTTTCCACTGGTGTAATATTAATTTCAGTTAAAATTAGAAAACTTTCTTTATAGTTGATTCTATCGAATTTTCTTAATTGTCACTGGAACTTTTTCGTAGTCGATGATAATAGTGATTTAAATTTATTTTGATAAAACTACTTTTTGTTACAGCATGAAAGCTTTCAGATGTTTTTAAAAATAAAAAACACATATATTCTTCATCTTTTTATCTTTTTACATTTAGAGAGAATACGTGTATATTTTTACTTTGGTATTTCACAATAGAATTCTTCGAGTAAAAACCTATTTGAAATCGTAAAAACGTTTTACTGTATCTACTTTGTTTTAAATATTTAAAAATACATGAATATCTAGTCTGCGCTGCGGGTGCATTTACTCGACCACCTGAGCCCATTGGTTGAAGACAATGTTTCTACTTCTATACATAAATGTGAAAATCTGGAAAACTATACTGATTTTTATTGAAAATATTCATAACGACTTAATTTTTTTACTCTTTTTGCTACTCCGTAAATTAATTTTATAAAAGGATCGTTGTGGCGCAGAGGCGTTGTGGTTTGTAAGTTCGATTCCCATTCGGTAAAAGTGGATTTTTCTATTTCCATTTTCTTCGCTTTGGTAACTAGGCAAAGCGCGCCGTTGAGTTCCGCCACTCAACACGAAATGCCTCAAAAAATACAGAAACCAAGGACAAGAGAAAGCGGGGACGAATCAACGGAGAGTCTTAACACTAGCTTCCTACGGTTCCTGCTGTTCCTTCTGCCTACCCTGCCATGTGCGGGATAAAGCGTAAGCATTTAATTTACGTTCTTAAATAAAACGTAATTTAAATGTAATATTAAAAATTTATTATAATATAAGATTTTTCATATTTAAATAGATTTATAAGTCTATGCTGCCTATTTATATGAAAACATTTAAGTACAACGAGTACAAAAGTCCCAATAATTACCCCCTTCCATCAATGTTAAGCGAGTACTGAAAGTACGGCGTCGTAAATTATCAACAAAGGGCAACCAATACAGAAGTAAGGCGACACATAAATCCTAGTGACGCGGATAACGGGTGCTACAGACTTCTGCTACCATGGATGTAGAATTTTGAGATATATTCCCATTTTGATATCTTAGCGTAAGCTTGTATATAAGCTTTGTGCTAGCTTTATCGAGCTTTTTGTATGTGAGAAATAAATATTTATGCATGTAAATGATGTTTCTTAAGTTTTAATTATCATATTTGTAACTGACATTTAGATTTCTCGATAAAAAGCTTGGCTCTTTCTTTTATGTGCCTGTCCTGTCCTGGAAATAGCCTCTGTCAAAAATGATACGTGCAAATAAAAAGATAAAAACCTTCTTTTTAAATCTATGCAAATTAAGCTTTTCCAGAACTTTTATATCTTCAATATTGGCACTAAAGAAAGCACGGTCCGGATAAACAGCTAATTCCATTACTAGAATAGCGCAGGGTGGTATTGGACAGTCTTATTGGGCTTTCAAGACTTGTTAAGGTCGCGCCTTGACGCTGCTAATATATTATTTGAAATAGGGTGACAAATATGCTTTTATTTAACCCATTGTCTTAAATATTGAATTTTAGTAAAGTTTTTATTATACATTTTAGTATTATATGATTTCATAAAAAAGTAAAAGTGGGAAAGTTGAAAAAAGTCTGCTTAGACATGCTTATGAACATTTTCTTGGTCTAGCTTTACTTAGCTATGTAATTTTTATTAATTTTATATTATAACAGAAGCAAGCTTAAAATTAAGCTAAAGCTCGCGCATCAAATTACGCAATGTTTTGGCTAATAAGTCTTATGTTTATGTTTAATCATAAAGCTTATTAGGCATCGTTCCCTTGCGTATCGTAACTTGTTCGGGTATACATACCTCATCTAGAAGCTTGTGAAGATGTTTGAATTATTTGCTTTTGACATAGCATGCATTGAACTTCTTAATTAATTTCGCAAACATCACAGATAATATTAAAATCTATGTAAATAATATTATTGATCTGCATTCAAACGGTTTTTATTGGTTACACCTATTTTTAATCTGTGTTAAATACATGTTAGATATTTGATAGATGTCATTTATATATTATTTTATTTATGCAATAATTTCTTACTAAAATTGTTTTATTTTAAATTAAATATTGAATCACAAAATGCAGGACAATAATAATGTTATAAATAACAATTCTGAAATTATTTCAAACGAACCTAACGATATGTCTCATAATAGAGATGATATTGTAAAGAACTTTGAATTTAATTCTGCCGATGATGTCAGGTAATATACGGGACTATGAATAATATAAAAATATGCAAAATAAATTCAGATTTCTTTAATAGTTTCTTTATTATTGTATATGGACATTTTCAGACAGACTCTTAAAGCAATATTTACAAATAAGAAACCAAATTATAGTCAAGATAACAAACAAGTCTTACACAATAATCACATTCACCGTAGGGGTATAGAAATTCGAGAAAATGACAAGTTCAATATGAAATTAAATAATAAGGTAAAACAAAATACTTCGCAAATGGTTCAAACTACAGAATTATCGCTTAATGACAAAACTAGGACATCAAGAAAAAGGCCAAGTAGACCTTCCAAAGCTGGTCCTTCAAGAAAGCAGAAAAAACAAAGCCCTTCATCCATGTATTTGGGAAAATTATCTAATTTTATAAGAAATAGGTACGATAGTGATTCTGATTACTAATTTGTTGATTCACTTTAACTTTTATGGACATCGAAAGAATTTTATAAAGCTTTACAAATGTGATAGCTGTGACGTAATAAAACTTTTCACGTTTTATTCTTTTTCATTTAAACATACGCTAAAAATAGATTTCTATAATAAATAAGCACGTTGTGACTATAATTTTAGTTGTTACAATCGCAACCCAAAATCTCATTAAATAACTTGAAATGGAAACTCTTTAAAATCTCCGTGCCAATTTCCTTTAAGTACCACAAAGGGTTTACAACAAATATGCCACTCGTAACCTAGTTTCGTTTAGTTGAGTGTATATCGTTTAAGTTGAGACTGTATCGTTGAGCAGCTATCGTATTTCAGCAATCTCTTAGCGGATCGTATCATATCGGAAATTGAATTTCCGATTGGCTCTCAAGTGCACAGACTGTCTGTAATGGATGGCCCGCAGTCCCTGTTTCGCGAACTTCATGAAAATGATAGATATAATTCTGCGAATAACACTTCAATAGAATTCGAACAATGTTAATATCTCTTGCTCGGGCGGATGGAATTCTAAAGGAAGTTGCGAGAAATGTATTGGGGTGAATAACTTGCTTAAGTTTTGAGATTTATAATTTTTTTATTGTTGCATTATTGATGGGTTTGTATGGAGAGCTGTTGTTATAAATGACTAAAATTTAGTTTTGCCATACTTTTAAATAATAGTAGTAAATGAAATTATTCTAGAATTATTTTATTATTCGGTAATATTTATATTTGGTATAGTTTATTGTTCTTACAATTTATTCATATAAAATGTTATCCAAATTTTACGTTTATCCATTTTTTCTAAAAACGGTTAGCAAATTTTTCTTACATTTTTTTCAATACTAATTTAATTATTCTAAAATTTAACTCGTATGAGTTCAGTTACATTTACATCTACTTTACCATTTTTTAGTTCTATATTCTAGAAATTTATGGTAAAAAATACGTCGAGTAAAGAATTTTCATTTCCACAATGTTTCCAGTAAATTCCTTGTCCGTTTCCCTCCACGCCTTTGTTTGTGCACGTTTTGACAGATAATGTAATATGTAGTGAGGGAAATTGGGTTTGAACCCCGATAGCTATCCGGTATATTGTTATTGCATCTGACATGTCTGTAGATGCCTTTAGATTTATAATATCTTGCATGAGTATGATGGCAATGATGCTTATATAATATTGCTATACCAGTTGCTTTCAGTTGTTTTGAATGTATATATATTGTTTATTGTTGTTTTAATGGCTGATAGTAAATCTTATTAATTAACAGTACCTATCTTTATTTTATGGTACTGTTCATTATTTACTATTATATATGGCAAATGTATATGGTATTGTAATTAGATACTAAAAATTACACCCAAATATTACGTGGGATCATTTCATATTGTACCGTCGTGGCGCAGAGGCGTAGCGTCTAAACACGATGGTTTGTGTGTTCTATTCCCACTCAGAGAAGATGGATTTTTACATTTCCATTTTCTTAGTTAAGATTTCATTTAAATCAAAATTAGAAACAACTTTTTTCATTCAAATCATTAATATAGGGAGTTATTTCCACTTTCAAGTTTCACGTATGTATGTATGTATGTATGTATTCACGTATGTATGTATGTATGTATGTATTTATATGGGAAGCCAAACGGCTCTAGTTTAATTTCGTCAAAGTTAGACGACTTGTTCGGCTATATATACATACATGAATGTAAATATATATTTGTATGTTTATGCTAAAGTTTACCTTTATGGAGATAAGAATTTGCCTCCGTAACACGGTCTAATAATGAGATATAGTCCCTCTGACCCGTTGCCTAAAACTTGTTGAAGTTAAATTACACGGGACTCCGAATGGACAATGCGTGTTAATCGCAGGTTTTGATTACTTTAATCACCCGCGTTTCTCGGTTTTAGGCTATTACAAAAATTATCGTTCAAAAAGCTAATCGCTGGATAATGTTATGTATGTGTATTGAAAAAATGACACAGTACTTTTACGAGGGCCCAAAACTTAATGATTACTCCTTATTCGTTCATTTGGGCCTATTATCAACATTGTTATTTATACAAAATAATATAATAAATATAAATAAACATTATACAGAGAAGAGAGAAAATACAGAGAAGAGAGAAAAAACGCAAAGACAGTCTTATTATGTATGAGGTAATAATTGAAGTTGTAGTAAAAATAGAGAAAAGGTTATTTTTAAGTAAAATCACATATCGCAAATATGTTCGGCGTCTTAAAACACTTTATACTTAAGTTGATACTAGTTTCAAAAATAAATAACATGGCAAAATGATTTACTTGTACAATTATGTCGTTGAGGATCGTCGTGACGCAGAGGCGCAGTTTCTACCTGTAAAGGCGACTGTTTGTGTGTTCGATTCTCACTCGGGGAGAGTGGATTTTTTTATTTCCATTTTCTTCGCTCTGGCATCTCGGAAGTTCCGCCTCTCAACACGCAATGCCACGAAAAAAGGCAAAGGCAGGGAACGGTGTGTCTTTACACCACGTTTCCGTGGTTCTTCCAGTTCCTCTGCCTAGCCTACTATATGCTATGAATAAAGCGTGAAGCTAAAAAAATATCACATGATATTTTATAATACTAATTTTTCTTTCACAGTACATTTTTAGTATGAAATTCGATTATGTTTAGTATTCTTAGGCATTGGCTTGAGTATCCTGGCGAGAAACACGCGTCGTAAAGCAACGAGGTAAATGATCGTGTACGAGTAGATTACAAATATAACCTAGCATAATCTCGTATTTAGCTGTCTAAAATTTTAACAGAATTGGTTATTATCATCTGATATTGTATCCTGAGACTTATAAAATATGATTAATATTTTGATTATATAGTCTTTTTACTTATTTTATTGTATCTGTAACGTATTAAATTGCTTTGTAAATTTCATATTGTCACCATTCGTTATGTTTAAGGTCCTCCTTCGTACGTAATATTTGTTGAAAAGTTTATATAACTCAGTAACTTTATATTACATAGCTGTATTCCGTATTACAGCATATCAAGACATAACTTCCAATCAAAAACATTTTACTTAAAACTGTCCTATTTCCAGTTAGCTGACGAACTTTAGGTAACCTTAACTTTTATGACCTCACTCAGTTAATTACTTGAAAGGAAAAGTTTATGAACACTCCCGTTTAATTAAATTCACTGTAGTAAGATATCTCAGGCTTAACGCTGTTGGAGTATGAACACTACGGATATGTGACAGACGGTTTTCCATTAACTCGTAGATAATGAATGTAAATCCCCATGCATCGCAACTCCTCGCTTTCCCACTAATAATGAATTAATTAATGCATCGGTGCAAGTTTCAAGCCGCCTCGCCTTGGTGTGTACCCTAAACTCTGTGTCTTTGTCTGCCAAGTTATCTTTGTGGTATTCTGCATTGGTATATCTATAGGGATATTATATTACAGGTTTATATTTAAATATACAATATAATAATAATAGAACGGTTTCAAGTTAACACAAACGGAGTTTGTATAAGAACGGAACGTCTTCAAACTAAAATTCAATGCGAGACGTGAAGTTTTAGTTTTTTAGCCTCACATTTTATCTTGCTTATAGCAGGGTAGGCCAAGGGAACCACCTACGGTTCATGTGGTTCCCTTGCACAATACACTCCTTGGAGATTAATAATGAAAAATAGCTAATTGATTTTATCTGCCTATTTTTTTATCTCTCATGTCACGGTAATTTTAATAAATAACATTTTTATGTTGTTTTTATAAAAAAACAAAATAGTACGTAAACGTCAGTCGTTTTGCACTTTAGTAATAGTATTAGTGTCTTATTATATCGACGATAAGTGCTGTGCCTTTTTAAATTAGACGAAATAAATCTTTTCTATAAAATTAACAAAAAAGATGGTTACTATGTCAAAAATGTATTTGGACTCTTGGACGGTTTCCATTAGATGTAATTTCAGTCATACTCCGTTCAATTTTTTTATAATTTATTGCTTTTCTTTACAAATTCTATATAACAACGTAAACACTATTCAACATGACAAACCCAACATAAAGCATTTGCACGGTGTTAAAAATCGTTTATAATGTTATAGCGGCAGTGTAGCACAGGAACAAGTTCCGTAGTAAAAAACCCTAATTTCCTGCACCCTTTCATTTATACCCGGGCAATCTGGAACCCTGTAGCTTATTTATAGGGGTCCTGCTCGTTTGATGAGCGGCTGTCAGAATGCGTAATGATAAAGCCTGTAACAAGAGTACAGACTAACTTCTTTTGATAAAGAATGTCAAGTTAAGATGTTGATGTTATATTGAAAATCATTAAATTCGGCCAAGTATTATTTAAATTTAATCAAAAATATAAAAAAAATATTACTCATTTTTGAAATAAAAGTGATTTTAATTGACATCTCTGTATAGAGCGACTTGGGAAAATTGAGAAAACGCAGAGAGTGTCTGCCCTGGTATGGGATATATTGTAAACTTATAAAAAATAGTTAAAAAATATTCCTTGCTTTTTATTATAAATATTACTAAAAATAATATTTAGTAAATAATTTTACCATTATTTAATTTATAATTATTAAATTATCTTCGCTTCAAGCCCGTCTGCTCTGCCGCTTCTACCAACCCATATACAGTCATATAGAGGAGTTTACGAGTGTTAGTTCGGCCGTTGAGCCATGTCAATGATATGTTATCATCTCTATTTTTTTGGGGACACACTTTATGGCATATCTTTCTACCCGTTATTTCTTGTAGACTATTTTAATAGAAGATTTCAGTATGTATTTGGTTAATTTTGAATGTAATTTAAAATAGTGTATAATATATAAGGTTATGGATTTATAAAATTAAGTTATATATAAACACGATAATTTGTGGGTTCGATGTCCACTCAGAGCCACTCGGCCAACTAAACAAATAATGCATATATACTTATTTATCAATTTGGCGAAAAAAATATCTCAAATATCGTCTTTTTTGGTTCATTATGTCATTATGTCATGTAATAAAGAAATTATAAGTATATAATCTAATACTTTCTAACCAAAAAGTAACCTATATAATACTTGTAGGTATATCAAAAGATTTGCCTACTTTATTGAAAACAGTTTGAAAGGCTACATCACTCGTAAAGAAATCACCACTTCTAAAGGCTTTTCAGATTTCAAGATTAAAGTTTTCTTTACGTAACGGCTATAAATTTCAAGGATACCTTGTACTAAGCTAAATATATATTTTCTTAGTACTATGTGTAAAGCGGGGAGCTTTCGAAATGAACTTAATTCATTTAAGTCGTGCATTTGACGGTTTTCGGCTTTATTAAAGGCCGCTGTAATTACGTTTTGCCGTTATTTAAATAGGCCAGATTGTTAAAAAATAACTGAGTTCATTCTTTATTGTTTATAAAATCATATTTTTGCTAAGAAACGCTTCGCACAGCTGTAGTTGATATTGAAATCATTCGAGGAAATTAGAGGAAATGTTTGAAATGTTTTTTTATGAGATTTTGGGTTTGTTGTAGGGCTTTTTAAGATATTATAAACTTACACAATTTATATAACATGTTTAGACAGTTGGAGGCACTAAACAATGATTATCACCATTTGATGAAATAAATAAATTACTTTATTTTTTCTGCTCTGGTAAGACAGGGTTAGCTTTTCAATTTGCAATATTTCGAAAACAAACGGTTGTAATAACTTTTTTACAATATGTACATTTTTTTTTCATAGACTTGTTGTGTAAAACCAATTCATCCATAGAAATTTTAGCACGTATAAGGTTAGTAGGGCACGACATTGTGATAAGGCCGCGCCTGGAGGACGAGAGATAACGTGACTATCTTCTCGCTTGTCAACGCGACGTGTATGTGATTCAGACCCTGTGCTTTCCTTGAACATAAATAATGGATAACTTTTGTTTTTGTTTTCAACATCTAGATATTTTCATATTTTTTAGAGAATAAATTTGTAGAAAATATATGACCGTAACATATAGGACCGTCGTGGCGCAGAGGCGCAACGTCTGCCTGTAACGCGGCTAACGCGACGGTTTCTGGGTTCGATCCCCAGTCGAGGAAGATGGATTTTTCTATTTCCATTTTCTTCGCTCTGGCAACTAAGGCAAAGCGCGGCGTTGAGTTCCGCCACTCAACACGCAATGCCTCGAAAACGGCGGAAAGTGGGGACGGAGTAAGCAGGGACTAAGTAACGGTTCCCACGGTCCCTGCAGTTCCCTCTGCCTACCCTGCCATGTGCGGGATAAAGCGTGAAGCTAAAAAAAAAAAAAAAAAATATATATATATTTTCAAGAGCTTAAAACTAAAATTAGTAATAGTGAAAAATACGGTAAAGTTTATGTGATTTATTTAGTAATATTTTACACAGTACTTATTTGACATTATATGAGTAGATCAAAAAAGTCTGTATTTTAATATTACGAAGTTGAAAAGTTTATTTGGTCATGTTAAATTAAATATTTTAGTGTTGGACAGTCAATTTGTCAAGTAAGGCTATATATAGCGTTCAGAGATAATTTTGGCAGTTATAAAATGTATCATATGTGTAATAAATGTGTCATATGTGTCATATGTTATGACACATACGTGTGTAATGTATATATATATATATATATATATATATATATATATATATATATATATATATATATATATATATATATATATATATATATATATATATATATATATATATATATATATATATATATATATATATATATATATATATATATATATATATATATATATATATATATATATATATATATATATATATATATATATATATATATAACAACGATAAGTTATTTCTCTGTGACGATCGGATTTTCAACGTTTTTAAAAGCTATTCTCTAAAATCACTTAAGGCGTAGGAGGAGTAAACTTAATGGTCAAACTGAGATGAAATTTCGATATTGCTATGTTTTCCATCCTTCTTTGTTTATTTTACTTACATTAGTCTCAAATTATCTTTTACTCAAAGGTTCTTCAGGAAGCCTTTGATTATTATAAATCATTTTTAGCAAAGGAACAACTATGAGCTTTTCGAGGGCTCTCTGCAGCAGAACTTGCCTTCTGAGCCGGTGTTAGATTCCTGTCGAAATGACACTAGGGACACTTGAATATAAATTGACGATGCAAAAGTGCTTGTAACAGCTTTTATACGGAATAAAAAATATTTGGATTTCGATATTTGATCAACGGAGATTCTACAATTTATAACTCTGTATAATGATCAATTAAAAAAAGTCTCTGCCAAATCAAAATGTAACATTGATTTACATCCATTTACGAAGCGTAGAGCGGAGAGCGGAGAGTCTTCACATAAGGTTCTTATTCCTGCCATAAATACGCAAGAATCAGACTAAATCTAAAATAAGCTTAACCTTATACTACATGTATAACGTATAGTAACGTTTTCCACATATTTCAATAGAACGCGAACGAATAAAACACTTTTCCACATAAAAGTTCTAAAGGCACTAAAACAGCAAAGTACACTACGTTACCACTCGAGTTTGTTTGCTTTCAACGAAGGTTATTAAGTCGTTTATTACTCAATCTGCACTCGTACCTGACTCGTTACCTAGTTTACTATTTTATTCATATTTTTCTTAATAAATTCAATTATTTATGTAAGTATTTCGTTTCTGAGATGAGAAATTTCTTTGGGATTATTTGTTTAACAGTGAAATTTCATATTTTCTGCGTTTATAACTTTTTCTTATTACTGATACAATAGTAAAAAATTAATTGCATAATGTAGGATTAAATCTTAAATAAAAAAGAAGAAATTCGAAATTTCCATGCATTTACTGTGGCCCATTGTGTAAAGGAACTCGAAGCAGTGCAGACTCTTCTTAGTCTACCCAGTATCCAGGTACATTCTACCTAAGTATTTAATAACTATATTAAACAAGGTTTGATATATTACTGCTCTATGTAAAGTATCAAATTGATTTTCCAGTTAGTAATCTAAATTCAAATTCAAATAATTTTATTCAAATAAGAATATATGATTCATTTTTTGAACTTCAAAAACACTACCACCGGTTCGCTAAAGTTAATGCCTCAGACCTGAGAAGAACCGGCGTTAGAAACTCAACGGGACATTTTTTTTAAATGATCAATAATTTTACATTGTCAGTGTCGATGTAAAATTAGAAACTTAATTTAACATATAATTAAACAAAAAAACACCAACAACAACACTAAAAACATAATACAACATACGAAACATACGAAACAAAACAATATTGTTCAAAAACATTGAAAATAAGATTGAAAATTGTATCATTGTATGGAGTTAATTGTGTCTAGCACGTGTCTCAACGACACGAGGCAGCAGCTTGTACACGTGAAGTGTTCATTGGTTTCCTTTTTAAACATGGCCAAGGAAGCACCTCTTTCTTACTCTAGTTTTTTTCAGATTATTAATTAAAGGTATTTTAGCTGTTACAACTAATAAAAAAAAGTTATATAATTCAATAGAGATAGCTTCTGCTACTGTAATCTTCAGGATATTGTTTATATATATATTGAACGTGTAAACGCTGTTCTTTTTCATACTAATTTTATGTTAAAGTTATATCAAGCTCCTGAATTTCAAGTCTGACAATTCAAACTTTTGGAAACGAAATTGGAGTAGGTCTTTTAATAATCAAATAAATTAAGGATCCTCTGGAAGTTTATAACAATATTTTCTAGTAGGAAAAATCGTTTTGCAATATCTTGTAAAGCACATATGTATATTAAAACAGTAATACTATATTTATCTATTGAACTATTTTTTTATAGAAGGTTATAAAAATATATATTTCGATGGTTCTTATTTAAATAGTGATATATACATTTCAACTTCAACATAGTATATGATCATAATTTGGACTCTTTGTGGTCCAAACGATTGTGCAAATGTAGCTCGTTTCGTGTGAATGGCTTTAATCAAGATCTTTTCATTCGCTGCAGTCTCCCCTCCTCATATTACGTTAGTGCAAATTGTCTTCGCCTTCTGTATAAACATGAATCAGCTTTTCATTTTCACTTCTTTCATTTCTTAAGATATGTATAAATATTTTCTTTTCTTGCCACAAATCTTTTGGGGTTGATTAAGTACTTTCCTTTTGTTGTATACTTATGTAATGATGTTTTTAAAGATATGTATGTACTTATTTGAAAAAAGTTTTACAGAAAATTGTTATTACCATTCAAACCTCTTTTCGTATAAAGATGTCGAGACATCACAGTCCTAATAACTCTAATTACAATTTTGTTCAAATTGTCATGGAAATAAATAACTAGTTGCAGTAAATTCTACATATAAACACTATATATAAGTATAACATTCGTTTTCTTTTATTACCTCAATATACAGAATGTTAAAGCTTTATGTTTTGATATTTACTGACAACATATATGTACATATAAATAACATTTTACAAAACTAGGTCAATACTAGCACAATGTCTTATGTTTTAAGTTCTCCAAGTTTTCCTGATATATACGTCGCATTTGTCCCTTGCCAAAGAGCCATTAACTTCCCACCGAAAGGTTTCTATAATGGACTTCAAGGGCATTAGTGTACCCGCAAAGCGTTTAGGGCTGACGCCAGAGGTCCCCCGGAGTGCTTCCGAACTGACGTCATATCCGGTCTGATTGATATGTGCGAGAAATGTGTGTGTACCTTCGATATTGGTCGTTTAAGGAAAAATCATTTCCGGCGCTTACCGGTCATACATTTTGAATTATAGATATCTTTCTATATATTTCTTAGTACCTGAATATAGGAAATATATGACTTTTGAATTGGGTGTCAAATTCTTTTAATTCAATATTACACTTTAATTTAAAAAAAATGTTAATATGAAACAGATTTTTTTTGTAATTATTTTATTGATGATTTTTCATGAGTAGTAATCGAACAAGTTAGTTAGTGTGTTCTTCATTCAACGTGACATTGGCGAAGTGAATTGTTGCTCAACTGGCACGTTTGAAACGCCATAAATACAGAGAAGAAGAAAAAAAGTGCCATTTATTTTAAATATAACAATTTAACCAGATTAATCACGTATATTGACATTTTTTGTAAAACACTTTGTGGTCACTGGTAGACTACGGTCAGTTAATTAAATACGTGATTAATCCGGTTAAATTGTAATATTTATAATGTATAAAAATCGTGAAATTTAAAGGACTTACTAGGAATAGTGCTATTTTGCCAGGACTCAGGAAAACTAAACAATTTAAACGAAAGTTAGTCAACACTTAAATATAACTGAATTTTTTTACGTAATTGGTACCATTCAAATGGAACATACAAAATGATATACAAAATATTTTATAAAAGAAAAATCTGAACGGATATGAATTATTATGAAATTGTACGGGAATTTTAATACGTGCCTACGCTCGTATAAGTGCAATAATGTTCACTCCGCTTCGTAAACTACATACACTATTAAAACTTTTGTGTGAACATATTAAAAACTTACTTTGAACTGCATTTTTCACTCTACAAGTGTTCAAAATTGGTTTTTTAATTATTTTTTATAGTATTGTAGAATATTATTACACTATATGAAAGTATAAATATTATTCTTATAGCTGAAATTGGTGTTCGCCTATTGTCTTTTTTTTAATGTTTAGTGGCGCTGCACAAGGCTGCACATCTTAATATGCCACTATAGCTAAGAAAATAATTAATTTTCCCCTCGCGGGAATCGAATCCACAACCGACGCCTAATATATTCAGCATGAATGATTTTTTTGCATTTGCATTTTAGTTTATATTTTAAGAAAACATTGACTTTTACCCCTATTTGGGATGGCGAATCGTATATTAGTATTGCCCAACAAACGCGAAACCTATTTGCTAGGGATTTCCTTTATAGCTAAAGTGCAAACATTCTGATGCATTTTGAATATTATGATGCCATGTTACCAATTCCCTTTCTAGGGATTTGCAGGTCTAATAAATATTTTCCCTTTGTTTTTAAACTTGGGAACAAATGAGGTTGGATGTTTTTATATATTTTTATATTGAGGACCGTCATGTGGCGGAGGTGTAGCGTCTACCTGTAAATGCGACGGTTTGTGAGTTCGATTCCCACTCGGGGAAGATGGATTTTTCTATTTTCCATTTTCTTCACTCTGTCAACTACGCAAAACGCAACGTTGAGGTCGGCCACTCAAACACGCAACGAAAGGGGCGGAGAGCGGAGACAGAGAAAGCAGTGACTAAGCAACGGAGTGTCTTAACCCTAGGTTCGTATGGTTCCTGCAGTTCACTCTGCCTACCCTGGCATGTGCGGGATAAAGCGTGAAGCTAAAAAAATTATATACAATACTACTAAAATGTACTAATTGGTATTTTTCCCTTTAGTATTTCAAATGCATTTATTATTTCATTATTTCTTACTACTTGATTTGCTTATTTGATATGAAATTGAACTCGCATTTCATTCAACCGATCAACCGGTCTGTGGGTAACCGTAATGACATAGATAGTTCCGCTAGTTCAGTCTCGGTAGTACAAATCTACAATATACCAAGCCAAATTTGACTGGAAACTACACAGATGAAATTGGATATAAATTTCTGTTAACTTCATAAATAAATAAATATAAACTTTTATAAAATGACAGAACATTTATAAATACAATATAAATGTCACCTGTTTCATAAATTGACAATGCTTGCTAAAAATTAGCAGAATTTTTGTCCGCCTGTCTGTCTGTATATAAGTATATTTAAGAGTTAATCAGTTTCAGAAAGAAACATAAATTAATTTAATACAAGATACGCTCGTATATATGATGTACTAATTCAATTGCAATATTCGCCGGATTTTGTAAACCTAGCGATACATTTACGACATTATCAATCTTTGTTGAGGGTTACAATTGTGAAACACGCGTAAAACCCTGACTGCAGAAAACGAAGTTATTGCGTTTCCAGTAGTCAAGGTTTTTAAATATAATACCGAACTGAAGTAACTAAGCTAACAAAATGTATGTAAATGTTTTTTAAGCTACACCCTTTATCCGGCTCATAGCAGTGTAAGGCGCCACAGGAACTATGGGAACGTAGTGTTAAAACACTCTGTTCCCCGCTTTTCGCTTTTTCGAGGCAATACGTGCTGAGTAACGGAACTTAACGCCGCGCTTTGCCTAGTTGCTAGAGTAAAGGAAATGGAAATTAAAAAATCTATTTTCCCCGAATGGGAAAGTTCCCCTGTCTGTACAAGTTGCTTTAAATATATCCTATAAAAAATAAAATCTTGCTTTGTTTATAAATATATAAGTCACTACTGTACACATATGTATATGTGCTTATACACTTCTGTTGTATATTATTACTATGACTTGAGCTTTTTCATTTCAAGCTCTTATAATTATCTAATACGTATTTGAATTGGCACTAAAAGTGAACAACTTTACAACCTTGGCCAGCTCCTATAGTACAGCCCTCCGTAAACTTCCCCAACTGCTTCCCGGGGAGTGATAGCCGAGTTCAGTAATTTTAACTAATGACACTTTGTATAGAAGATTCAACTACATAGATTAAATCCCCTATGTACTTACATGTTACAGTTGGCTGGTCTGTTGCAGTATAAATATTTGGACTTCTCGTAAGAAATAACCAAACTTTGTTGAAAAATTTCTTGTGAAAGTTGAAACGTAATATAAAAACCATTTTGGATCTTCCAATTTAATTCATATATTTATACATGTGTTTAATTCATATATTTATATTGTGATGAAGGATTGGGATTGGGATTTAATGGGGATTTTTTGACACTTTAAAAATCATAAAAAGTATATATATTATTGTTACATTAGCATTACAACTTAAATTAAACGGAAAATGTAAGAAAAAGAGGAGATAGAAATATATAATCATATGCTACATATTAATTTTTTTAGTAAACTAAAAAGATCAAATATAAAATAATGTAAGAAATATCAACAATAAAGTCATCTAGATAAACTTTCAGCACACACAAGTAACGTTTCTTGAAACATGCTCCTATCTAAAAGTAAAGTAGTTCGAGATAGAATCTTGACTGAAGTCCCGTTGTCTCAGAAATGTCTTGACAGACGAAATGGCCCTAACAGTACTATAGAGCCCTCCAATTTACATACAAATAATTGTAACAGATTGCGACTCCGAACCGTTTTCCCGCAAATTGTGTTCATTTGTATAATTTGTCAGACGCCACTTGATTCAGTTAGGCCGATTTTGATGTAAATCACTTGATCAATTTCTGTTTCCTTCCTGTCGGATTGTGAAGGATGTTTGTGTAGTTAGTTTGGAAATAAATTAATACTAAAATACGCTTCATTAAATATTTAAAGAGATTATAATTTGTTGATGTGTTTAGGCGATTGAATTGTAGGTACAATTTTTGGCACACGCATTTATTTATATTAAATATATATTCATTCGCTTTGACTAAAATTCTATAGATCTCCATGCCAATTACTCAGACAACTAACGTGTAGACAGTAGGCTACAGATCTACATAAGATAGATAACGTGATGAACATGAACAGCTGTGTACATTGAAATGCATCACTACTGTGTAATTAAATCCTTTGACTTATTTGTCAAGTCTAACCAAGCTGCCTTTTTCCAATTGGTCTAATTACAAAATGACATATATTTATACATGAGTCTGGTAACTTAAGTATTAACAGAAAGTGATGAGGCGTGGGATATTAACTAAGTTATCAATGCAGATACATGTTCATAAGTTTATGCATATGTGTAATATTTGTTTTATTGCATAATCTCTAACTCTAAAATATGAAAGCCCAAGAAATTCAAAAGAAACAATAAATAATATTAGTAAATAGTATTATGTACTATATACATAATAATCACTCGTAAATTTATACAGCATTCCATAACTTTCATTATGACTGAATACCCAAAGAAAGCTTGTGAACAATGCAGTTGAAACATGGCCCTCGCAATTAGCTCAACCGGATACTTATAATTGTTTACGGCGGAAATTGTTGGAATTTCCTCGCTCTAATGAAAAATGTCCAGGAGTTTGTCTTTGCTTCTTTATGGCTTAAGTTTTGTGGTTGAACTTAAATTATTTTAAGTGCAGCTATTTGAGAGCGCCTTGCGGTTATCGTCTGCTGTCTGTGATTAATGCGCCTTGACGCTTCAGCAGTTACATTACAACTTGTAGGCAACTATTGTTATACACTTGTACAGCCTCCGGCAAACAATACCTTTTACTCACTTCTTTTATTCATTCATGAAAAGTTTTAAGTTTTGTAATGTAACTTTTACTATTATACTCCGTCCGTTTACTTTAAGAGGTTCTATTGGTCTTATTTTTCTTTTTTACTTTTGATTTTTAAAAATGTTAGTAGTTGTAATATTACCCACAAAAAGAAAATTACTTACATATACTTAATTAATTACACGGGATTAAAATCTAGAAAATACTCATGATAATTCTGTGTGTATCTGAACAAATCAACTAGTAAAATTGATTATGATATTGAATTGGAGTCATACTAATTCAAATTTGTTATTTTTTACATTATACATAAAGTATTAAAACACCTTTAAAGATAAAACAATGTAAATGTTTAGGCACAACAGCAGTTATTGTCTTATGTTAAAGCTAAAACATAAACGACAAACAGATAAGACGAAGGGGAGCGATAATTTTAAAAAAACTTCTGAATTACCATAATATTTTTTCTTGGAATCTTAAAAACACCGTATCTTAAAATCTGGTCACCTTTATTATAATTTTAATTATTTTTAACATAATTAAGTTGTTGATGTAAGCTTTTGTTTTGCATCTTTTAAGACGAGAGATGTAAGAATCTTTGAAACATTCTATATTCTATTTTCCTAATCTAGAGTAAAGTTAATATGTTATCATCATAATATAATATTATTGAATGAAATCAATTTGTGTATACCGTACTTTTTTAAAAATATTTTAAAAAAGTAGCGTAAATGAGCGTGAAATAAACTGCTAGCTTCTAGCTACTTATGTTTCTCAAAAAACGTAAAAGGATTTAATTTTACTTTGATTATGCGAATTAATTTTTCCTTCGCATACGTTTTTAACAGTTCGATGAAGACAATATACACACATATAGTGATCAATTACACTGTTGAACGTTTTTTTCAATTTTTCTTTCAGTAAAATTGATAAAGAAATTCAATCTGTAAGCAAGCTGATCGGACATTAAAAAATAGAGGTATTTAGAAAAAAAATCAATTTACTACACCAAGTACAAAAGCCTAGATTAAAAGGTGAATCATAAAAAAATCTCTGCTGCACCCGCGCATAATCTGATCGAATTAAATTTTTATTCCGCGGCAATTTGGCGAGCGCCATATAACGTTACGTATTTTAATAAAACGAAATTACTAAGGGCGGCTGTAAAATTTGAGGACCTACGAATTAATGCCGGAGAGTAATTGGGTCCTGTAGAAATTCGTACGAAGGGTCACTTTATGTTTATTTTATTAACTTTGTTTATTCCAAGATATGCTAAAGTCGTAATGTGGGCAAAACATTTTTCATTATAAAATTATTATTTTTTTGTGCACAATTCAGCTCCATATTTTTATGTTCATATTTTTATCTTCTTCATCTTTGTTAATACAAATAAAATGGTGCAAGTTTATTATTACATATATTTAAAAAGCTTTTTAATCCTAAGCTTTATTAATTCATAACAAAAAATATGTATGTATATATACGTATATGTCGTATATTAGACTTATTTATATGTTTTATTGCGGGTAAATCCCGGAAATGAGTGGTTATAGAGTGCCAATGATATAACATAAATATATTATGGTTGTTATGAGCAATTTAGTACACGATCATCCCACTTTTATGGCTTATGAATCCCATCCACGACATCACTTGGATTGGATTTGTATTAGATAAATATTTTTACTAGCTGTATCATCGTTGCTGTATTTGGTCATTTAGATGTTTATTTTTAAGTTATAACTCAAAAGCAAGTTCTGACTGTAAATGTGGATTCGGTTCTGACTCAGGGGAAAGAGCTATTTTAATGTTCTCGCTCTGACAAAGCTCTTGAAAATTAAGGTGAAAGTAAAGTACTTTATTCTCTTTTACGCTTGTGTAACGAAAAAAAAATGATTTTCTTAGTTAATGTACATAAATAAATCGTACGAAAATCGTTTTGTTAGTCTGTTTTTGAAAATTTTAAATATTTTGTTGTATAATACACAATAGAACAGCACTAGCCGTCGAGTTACACCTCGGTGTAAAGTTGTAGTCGTAATAAGCATAGTTTATTTCATTTAACCGTTCAACAGAGTTGAAAAACAAAGCATTACAAACACATTTATTGTAGCAACGTTTCAGCAATTTACCGACTTCTTAAAGTCAAGAGGCGAGAAATAGCAACAATTATTACTTTTCTTGTTCCCTTAAAGTTAATACATTTGCTTTTGTTTTCGGCTAGTTTTTCTGATTTATAAGGTTTTTGGAAGCGCCACCGCGATTGTTTATCATTATACGGACAACTTGCCAACTTTTCTCATACGTCTAGATGATATTCTTTGTGTTGTTTCCACTTTGCCACGCTCTGTGAGTTATGAATCTGTCTACTTTGAATTCACATTCCATACTTTTGGAGTTACGTTTATGTATGTACATACTTGTGAACTATATACTATATTTTTTATTCTTACTTTAAAATTCAATGTTTAAAATAAAATATTTTATGATATTTTTCAATACAACACTGTGGTAAATATTCAATTGTTATTTAGAATATTTTGTACTGTGATAAATGTATTCAAATTGTAATGTCAGGAGAATTTATGTTTTGAAATAGATGCAATTTTCCACTTGTTTTGTATGCGGAGCGGTTATAATGAGCTAGCTCGCGATATGGTGAAATAAATAACAGCGCTTCAGGTCCTTACTTAAATACTAAATAGCCGTACTAACTCTTCTGTATTTTGCTTGTAGATATGACTTTTTTGTTGGAACAAATCCTTTACGTAAATATGATTTTTCGTCTTTAATATAAAGAAGTTTTAAATTTCCATATTATTATACAAATTCGAAGTGATTAAGTACTATTACAAAAATTGTTTAGCAAATTACTTATAAAACAATTAAATCTATTTGTGGCATAATATTGGCGTTAACAAGTGCGGCGTTAAATTTCGTAAATCCTGCGAAATTTGGAGACTCTATTGTGTCATAATACTAAATTCTAAGATCTCTCTGCCCACCCAGCTATTAGTTGTTAAAAGTAAAAAAAAATATCCTAGAGTTATGTTAGTACTGTGGTATGTAGATCAGACTGCAGACTTTCATATGAGGAACGCCATAATTTTCCACTCATCTCGTACGCGAAGTTTACTTTGAGCTAGCCATGTAAGATTTCTATAACATTTTAATAAATACATAATAGCTATTATCAATTAATTTGAATTTTGAATAAAATCACAAGTACTATTATTATATTTACTATTTTTAAATAATTTAACATTTTATTATTATTTAATTTTATGAAATAATATTATGAGATTTTTTAGGAAAATTTACGTTATTTTTATTATGGTTCTTAGCTTTTTGAATAAATATATTGTGTTACACAATTACACAATATTAGCTACTTTTTTTGTTAATTTTTTGTTACACCTAAATGTTTCTCTAAACAGGAACCAAACCTGTAACAACTACACATTTATTCACTTCCAAAATTCGTTTCGATGACACTCTTATGTTACCAAGGAACGATAACAGGCTGGCATAAAAACAGCAGTGGATTTTTTTTCTTGGGAAAACATTCTACATAGTGATAACATCAGAACATACAATAAAAACCAAACTTGTCACGTAAGCGGACAGACTCGGAGCATCCGTCAATGTCGCTTTTATCTTACGAGACGAAACGTTCTTTATTCGATTTTTTTCACACAAAAAAATCTTTTATGTTTGCGTTATATTGTCAAAATACTGTTTTATTAATGTACTAGTTAAGCATAATGTATAATTATATTTAATATGATTATTATTACAATTTAACAACTATAAAAAGTAAACGCAAATTAACAAAATTTCATTAAAAGCAGGGAACGCAGTGTCTTAACACTAGGTTTTTGCAGTTCGCTCTGCCCGCCTACCTTGCTATAAATGGTATAAAAAGTGCAGCTAAAATAAACTAATGATTAGTGCTTTAAAACAAGGTTCCTACCAACATTGTTACATTGGAAGATAAAGCTTTATAGTTAACTTAATAGTACCATATGAACTTAAAAAGTAAAAACTTAATAGTTCAAATATCTTGAAACCGGACATAAATTTTTTTAAGTTACGTCTACAACAAACTCATTTAGACACTGCTTTTACTTAGTGCCGACACAATTAAAGTTTTCAGGATATTAGTACCCTCTGTTGTTATAAAGGTCTTTAAAAGTCTAAATTTCTATATAATATGACAATTTGAAGTATATTGTTAGAGATTCCTTTACATTTGAGATAAAAAATAAAAGATCACATTATTTCTGAAAAATACAGCCTTTATAGACTAATATATATATAATATTGTAGTTTATTATTTACAAGAAAATATAAAATTAGAAGGAAGGAGAAAGCAGGGACTAAGCAACGGAGTGTTTTAACATTAGGTTCATAAGGTCCCTGCAGTTCCCTCTGCCTACCTTGCAATATGCAGGATAAAGCGTGAAGCTAGAAAAAAAAATAGGTCATAAACAATATAATGGCTACTTAACTTTAACGTTATTTATTTTTGCCTACAACGGTATCACCAGAATACAGTATAGAAAACAATCGTTAGCGTTCTACGTAAAAGCATTTTTCACCGTCAAACTTCCCCTCCATTTTGAAACCGCCCAGATTGCAACCCCTGTTGCCCTCTCGTAAATCCTGCCCTACTTAGATAAAATGCAATTAATATGAAGTGATTAGGTACATTTTTTTTAAATTAGCTTTTGCTTTTTAAGCTCAATATGAGTTATCTAATATAACATACTAGCGCCTTTCGTATTATTTAGTGTACAGTGCTGTCATAGTAAATATATATATTTACATATTATCATAAATATGTCAAATTATGTCAGTCAACACTTGTGTTACATATTATGGGATTGAATATGAAAAAGATTCTATAAAATTTGAAGTGCAAACATTTAACCGATTTATTCGTGTATATTTTTGATTGGTATTGGCCACGTGGGGATTTTAAAATATGTGTTTTTTAAATCGTTTAATAATGCAGATAAGTTTTTAAAGTTTTTTAAAAATAAAATAATTTAAAATATTTTAAAATCGCTTAAATCCAAGATCTTATTAAATCCTAGAAATTTTCACTGTCAACGGACAATTTTTTCCTTCACATTTTATCGTTTTATTCCGCATACAAATAGTACACACCAACACACTCTCAACACCCTCTGTTCCCAGCTATACGTCTATGCGTGTTAAGTGGCGAAACTTAACGCCACGCTATTATAGTTACCAGAGCGAACAAAATATAAATAAAATAATCCATTTTTCCTGAACGGGAATTGAACCTATTACCTATGCCACTACAGTCTTCAAATACACTTTATTTCGCTATTAATTAAATTGAATAATTACACTATAAATATAAACTTTCAACCTATTATAGGTGTTGCTGTGTAAAAAATCAACTCTAGAACTATATATTCTGACTGCAATATGCATAAATCACTAGTGCCCCGGCTTTCAGTTAGCAAGTTTGCTGGAACTAGGAAGTTCTAGTTCATTGTAAGTGATGAAACTACCAACGATTATGTGGCAACTTTGAATGTGTTCTGCATCTTGTATGAGATGCGGAAAGGGTTTGGTGAACGGAAAGTCAACAAAGTGCACTATATTGTGAAAAAGAATCGCCTACCGCTAGCGGCTTAAAAATGCTAGGGAATGTAGTTTAAAAGTTAGAAGAATGTTTTTTTTGCTGTCACTTCTATGACCCACTTGGGTCGTGTCGGCACTCGGTATTTATAGATTGTAGTTCGTCTTGTGTATTGTTTACATGTATTAAATATTTTATATAGTTAGAAACAATGGAACAAAGTTTAAAAATCTAATTTTGAAGGAAAAAATCATCAATAAAATATTTATTATAAAGGGTAACAAATAATAATCTCTTATAAATTTTCTAAACATTTTGTTTAACAATTTTTACCTGTTTTACCTACCTTTTTTACCTTTCAACGTATTACTTAAAAAGCGTATTTCAAATCCAAGTTAATGAATAGACAATTAACATTTAAAATAACGTTTAAATAACTAACAAATAATATTTAAGTAAATTAATACTTCGCACAAGTTGATTCTCACTTAATAAGTGCATTATTTAAGCTATTTTGCTCTGGAAACAAAGAGCATGTTATAGTACTAATTCCAGCAAAAAATAGAGATTGAAGTGTCTTAACACTCGACCCTGCGCTATCCGCTATAAAAGAAAAGAAAGGATGAGGCGTAACTTTAGAAAAGAAAATTAACAACTTCCGGTAAAATATAAATTTACATTATCTCGAAGCTTACAAATTTGTAATCTAGCAAAATTTCTTGAAAGACGTAAAACATTTTATTATTATAAGTACACTTCTTGTATGAATATTTAATTCGGCTACATTTTGCGCTTCCTCGCGAATGTCTTATTCAAATTTAAAGACAACTTATTCTATCTCCGGCTCTCTCTCGGTCGCCCCTTAATTGTGAGTGTAATTGACTTTGCTAACGATATCTTTTTTATCAAAATATATCTCCGACACAAAGTAAACGGAATATTTTAACACTAAATTAGGAGGGATATTTTCCTAATTTTTTGTACCTGTTTATACTTATTGGATTATTTTCATTTCTAACATTTTTGTTGTGTCATTATTATTATAACAAAATAATTTGTTGAAAATATATAAGTCTGTACATAAAGACTTGTTGGCCTAAAAACGTTTGGTAATATCATAGTGAATTTGATATCAAATTATTATATCTGTTGTCTCTTAAAACAGTCAAACTTTTGAAAATATAACCAAGCAGTAGTCCAAGCAATTGTCCAAGCTTTTGTGGTTGGAGGGTAATCAAATCATACTGGAATAAAATTCTACATTAATTAAAAGTACCCTTACTTTTGATTAATTTTAAGTCAATGTAATTTGCCGAAATTTGAACGTATTAAGAAAAGAAAAAGCTTTATAAATTGTTTATCTTTTTAGCTTCAATAGCAAAATTAACATATCTTAAAAATACATATAATAAAATTGGTCAACAAAAACGAGCGTAAATCTGTATGTAGGTACCAAATCAAAACGATTGACTTACATAGGCAGTACTTAGTAAGATCAATACTGCCGCTCCGGTCGTCACGCACATAAAAATTATTTAATTCATGTTCTCTAGAGAAAATAACTGATAAAACGTTTATAATGATACGATATTTTCCTACATTTTATTATAATTGCTTGCATGTTAACTGTAGTGTAACATGCGAGCTCTGGTTACAGTTTACAGTCAGTACACTTTATGGTTAACCTTTCTATATTATTTGTTTGTAAGTTATTTCTAAAGTATTAATTGTTTTTGTAGATATTTTTTGTCAGTCTTTTTAGAAATAAGTAAAGAGAAGCTTATGGTTTAATACATTTTTTTGTTTTCTGGACTTTGGGTGATGAGTGGCGGAAAGCAGTACATTACTGGTTTAGTTTAGGTTATGACTATATTAGTAGGGTATGAATATTTATTATATATCGTTTCAACTCGCTTTTGATATATTTTACTTATGAATATTATGCGATAATTATAAAAAGTATTTATATAAGTAACAAATGTGAATACTACATACGTTTATATATTTTTTCTAACTCAACAATATCATTTGTTCTATGAAATGCGATGAAAACGAACGTTAATATATCAGTTTATCAAATCTTTATATCACTTTGTAATTGTATTTCATCTTGAAAGTGTCATAAATTAAAAAAAATAGTTAGTCAATATAACGCTTTAAATCTGAAACCTGAAAAAGTAGCGACACGATTAAAATATATTTACGTCTAAAGACGTAATGTATTATTACTATATTTGCCGTATTCATTTGCATAAAGTGTTGTATACAAATCAGTTCAGTTCTTGCTGTAATGTCAAGAGCTAGGCAAGGGTAAAAAATGTATAGAGCAACCCTACATGTGTTGTAAGACGGAAGAGGGGAGGTTTTTTTTCTATAAAAACACGTTGGCCTCTAGCACGTACCTTGAGGCTACGTAAGGAAAAAAATTAAAGATATATATTTTTCATTAAATTTGAAGAGATATTCATGCTTTTTTAATTATTTAGTAAGTTTTGCTTTGAAACCAGTGTTAAGACATTCCGTTTTCCGTCAAGTCGCAAAGATTCGAGGGCCGGTACACAATTTTTTCTTTTTCTTTCATCAGGTGGGAATTGAATCACACATCAATAAAATAAACTTTACTTTAATAAAATAAAATAATAAAATAAACTTTAATTTTACTTCACACCAAATTTGGAATATAACAAAACATTTCAAATGTCAAAAGGCGGCCTTATCACTTTAAGTGATCTCTTCCAGGCAACGTAATAGAAAAATGAATAAATATTTATATATATATATATATATATATATATATATATATATATATATATATATATATATATATATATATATATATATATATATATATATATATATATATATATATATATATATATATATATATATATATATATATATATATATATATATATATATATATATATATATATATATATATATATATATATATATATATATATATATATATATATATATATATATATATATATATATATATATATATATATATATATATATATATATATATATATATATATATATATATATATATATATATATATATATATATTTAGTTTTGAACATTTACAATTTCGATAAATATATCACGTATCAATCTATACTGATCGGGAAACGGCTGTATATAAATGGATCACGTGGATTGGAGTTTTTAGTGTTTAAGCCAACTGAATTTTGTTGTAGGCTTAATTAAATGAAGTCAACCATTTTGATTCGCATATTTTTGTATTGTATTGTTACAGCTTTTTAAAAGCTCATGCTAAAAGCTTCTATCAAAATATATTTATTTTTGTGATCCAAATCCAAATGTGAAGTAGAACTGGATAATAAAAATTGTAATATTAGTAATATTTCTACAATATCTTAAGGCCTTTTATACTCTTAACATACAATTATTTAAGTTTCCCCATAGAAGTGTTAAGTGTACATATAGCTATAATATACATTATATATACGAGTACATACAGCGATTATACGCCCAACTTGTGAGTAATCTGGCACCGTCAAAACCCTGTACTGCGATTTCAATCCGCGAAGCTCTGATGCCCTCTTTGTTTGCTAATGGGATTCGCGTTGCGGTTGCTTTAAATGCGCAAATTCGATATACACCCCTTTTTGTTATATTCATTTATATTTCCGAGTCATTTGACATGTTATATATAGTAAAGTCTTCTTTACGTCCTATCCTGAATATTTCAGGGTAGATATAGGACATACAACACAATTCACTGTAGTCTTTTGGCCAGAATTCAGGACGAAGCATATTAAGTGGCAAAAGTTAATGATTTTTAACTTTGTTTTACCAGATATGGAAAGTGTAAATAATTCATTCCCCAAAGTGGGGATTGAATCCACTATTTCTACTCTAGATTATTTTCTGGTTACAATACTTCTATGTTCAGATGCTTAATTTTGTTACAATTTAAAACATACCTTTTTTTACAGTTGTTTTATTTCAAAAAAAAATTTTTGGTGATTGGCTTTTTTCAATATATTACAATCAAAATAAACGCAAACCACACGCCCATATCGCAGCTGAACCGCAACAGCGTCACACACATACTTATATATATATTCATATATCATATAAGTGAACTCATCCAATATAACGCTTTTGTAAAGAGTTAAATGAACTTCAACCCTCCAAACCGCGTACAGATATTTCAATCCGAAACTCCGATGCTCTTTGTCTGCTAATAGGATCCGCGATGCGGTGCCGGGAATTGCGTCAATTTACAAAATTTACCCCTAATATATTGAAATCTGTTCTTTAATGTGCTCAAGTGACAGGAATTGACTCTTCTCAAAGAATACGTGGGTGGAGGATGATGTTATTGATAATTTGATATTATAGGCTATGTTTCTTCTTTTACTTATGTGTTAGATTAAATGAATTTGTTATAAAAAATCTGGTTAGACGTTTTGGTTTTTGGATCATATCTTACTTAATGGAACATATAAGTAATAAACAGTTTAAAAGTTGCTGTATTATGTTCATCATCGCCAATTTTTGACCGTGCTTACTTTTACCGCAGCTAAACATAAGAACTCCACAAGGATTTTCACGGTGTTTGCTCCTGCGTTACCCATATTCCCGGTTTCCTTCGACTTAGGCCAGATCGACAATACACCTGAAATAATCTTACTCTGTTTAAAAAAAATGTAGACAATATTAAATATTTTAAATTACATTATAGTAAATATTTTTGTACGTACAAAAAGCAATACAAGTGTCTTTTGGCTTTTAATTTTGACTTTTTAATCACACGCTTCCTATGCAACTAGAACATCTCAAAGCGATCGTCTTAATACCATTTTTTAATTATTATTTTTCTTTATTTATACAAATATTATGATTCTCACTAATATTACTTACAAGTACATACAAACAACAGACACTATAAACAAAGAATAGTGAAAACAAAAAAAAAAATAAACGGATATTTACTTAATAACGTTATTGTTAAGTAAATCCTCTCGTAATAGAGTGTCTGAATGAAGATGAATGTAATTTATGATGAAATCCCGTCATGCACTATTTTCTCGAGAAATTGCTCTCATGCAACTGCAGCTGCGACGTGTCACTCATAACTCCGTTACTACGGATGCTAAACTAAATTAGCTGTTCCGTGGAACTACTTGCTGGAAACTTTTATATCCGAGTGTTATAGTATATTTTTATAATATATAATAATGGGATATTCCTACATTATATTTTGAATTTATAAATAGGCCTTAATTTTTTTAGGAACTATGCGTAAATTTTTAGGACTTTTGGTATGTTTAAACATATTATATATATTATTTTACTCGTTTCTTGTTGTGTTGTATATATATGCGGAATATATTTAAAAAGAAAAAAATAAAGAAATTTCTTATAAAAATTATTTTTCATATTATATGGTGAAATATTAGTAAAATCTTTACTAAGCACAAAAATAAATAACACCCTGCAACGTTAACAAGCAATAACGACGCAATCTGCATCATTAAACAGTACTTTAACTTTATCCCTGATACATGACGTCTATATAAACTGGCTTATCTAAAAAACTCAGCGCACTCACGGCTAAATGATCATTTTAATAAACTCAGTGAATAGGTACATATTAACTGAAGTAATGATATAGTAATGATATGATTTAATAATTTTAATTTGACTCAATAACGTATTATATATTTTTCCCACTAAATATATATATGATACATACAACCTTTTCTTACACAAATACAATTTTTTATAAAAAATAATTAAAACAAAAAATTTTATTTACTGAAAACAGCATTAACTATATAACAAAAAATTAAAGTAACAAAAAAATAAATGTCTTCTCAAGAAATTTTCCTGTACTAGAAGGCCCAGAAGATCTTCAATACGATGTATTGACTTTCCAAAAGCTTAATCTTTGTTAATTGAAAGTAAACCACTCAATACCCAATACTGTAAAGCTATTTATTAACTTCATATAATAAAGCTTACATAAAGCTTTTAAATATATTTTACATTGAATATTGCATACAACTACGGGCTTTTAAAGCCGAATGTCCTGGGAGCGGAGCGAAATGCAGTAACGCGAGACAAGTGTTAAAGGACGTGTGGAACCACTTACAGAACACTACTTGTTCTCTTGGGAGTATGGTACTCGATTATTGTTCTGTCACTCGCAACTATTGGTTCTATTAATATATCTGCATGCTGTCGTGAATGATAGCTAATTTAGTTGTTTTGGTGATAAATGATTTATTGCGCAATTATATTGAAGTTATATATAATAACGTTAATTTGTAAAGGTTAACTTTAAAATTAAATTTAGGTAATTAAGAAGGTCTTAACACTAGGTACCTATGGTTCCTGCAGTTCCCTACCCTGCCATGTGCATAAAGCGTGAAGACATAAAAAAAGAAGATTAAATGTTCTTAAGAAAAGATAAAAAGTATAATAGTCATAATTTTGGTAATGTTTAAGATATAATATATATATAATGTGGGTATAGCTATAATATAATATATAGTATATATACACGTATTGTGGTACAAAGTTTGCAAATTTCATAAATTGAAGATGATATATGGAAGTTTGGTTCCAATCGATTTGTCTTCATTGCAAGTGCCACAAGCATTTGTCAGTAGAGACTATTATCAATTGACCTCTCGAAATGTAGTGTCGAGGATACTGGAGGAAGGTCACGTAAAAATATGAGGACTCCCTAGAGAACATGCAAGACGAAGTCGATGAATAGAGAGGGAAGAAAATGGCCGTATTATTTTAATGTTTGCAATTTTTCCAAAATATTTTTGAAAATGAGCTACAAAAGCGTCATTCTTTCAGTGGAATAGAAATAAAGAGGTCAGTTACTTAGTTCTTTCTTATGTTTCTTCGGTCTGATTAAATTAGTTAATTTACGGCTTAGAGTTCAGTCATTCTCAAAGCAATATAATAATTCTAGAAATTAGATCTTCCTATATAAAACAATATTGATAAACAACTAACAAAAGAGATCTACTGAATCTTCACAAACATTCCTATTCAACAACGATTCGTAAAAAAACATTGACTTTTTTACTTTACCCTAATTAGAATTCCATATAGGGGTGGGCAAGGAAACTATTTTCCAGCTCGCCATCGTATTTTCACTTGATAAAATCTCGACATGATTATTTATACCATCGCAAGGGGAACCGACCCCGTCGATACGCTGCTTTGTAATTATAGCCTTCTTACGCTATGTGATACGTAATATAGTGTAGAAACACTTCTATTATTTAGACAGTTAAATGCATGTGTGTATGTATATGTGATAATAAACATATAAAAAGATATTAACTAGTAACCATATATTTTACTTCTGTTTCATTGTTTATCTATGTAGCGAGGTAGGCAGGGGAACAGTTGGAAACTAGTGTTAAGACACTCCGTTCCCTGCTTTCGCCTTCCGAGGCGTATTTGCGTGTTAAGTGGCGTAGCTCAACGCTGCACTTACCTAGTTGGCAGAGCGAAGAAAACGGAAATGGTATAATGCATCCTCCTCGAGTAGGAATAGAACCCACATACCGTCACGTTTACATGCATACGTTGCGCATCTGTCTATGTAATAAGATTTTTTTTTTTATTTTTTCATTTGTGTGAAAAAAATATAGAGTAATAATGATTTTTGGGGACCGTCGTGGCGCAGAGGCGCAACGCGACGGTTACTGCCTGTAACGCGACGGTTACTGAGTTCGATCCCCAGCCGGAGAAGATGGATTTTTCTATTTCCATTTTCTTCACTCTGGCATCTAAGGCAAAGCGCGGCGTTGAGTTTCGCCACTCAACACGCAATGCCTCGAAAACGGCGGAAAGCGGGGACGGAGTAAGCAGGGACTAAGTAACGGAGTGTCTTACCACTTAACACTAGGTTCATATGGTTCCTGCAGTTCCCTCTGCCTACCCTGCCATGTGCGGGATAAAGCGTGAAGCTAAAAAAAAAAAAAAAAATATTGTGGTACAAATTATTTAATATTTATAGTTGTGTTAAAATAACTGTAAAGAAAACAAAAGTTTCTTATTGAAAGCTTTTTTAATTGTTATTATTTGTAATTATATGAAAATCTAAAAATATAAATACAGTTATAACTATTCTGTTAGCTAAGGTAAGTTTTTCAGTCGTTTGCTAAGTGGGCCGTGAAGAGATTTATGTGCAACCAAGTCACCCCCTTTCCCGAACCTCTAGATAATATGGAACTTTAAGGATAAACAATCGGGAACTGTTTCTATTAGATTAGTTTTTTATCTACGATAAAATTTCCTTTTAGGCCTGACATTATTATTCTCCACTTAAAGTATACCTATAAGTGTACCAAGAAACATAATAGGTGTAGGTATAAGAACAGTTTGTTTTTTGAGATGGTTTAAAAATATTGGTATTACTTTGCAATCAAGCACGTTTCACGTTCAAGTAATTCACCTTCGAAATGCCGTCGAGGACCGTCGTGCCGCAGAGGCGTAAGCGTCTGCCTGTAAACGCGACGGTTTGAGAGTTCGATTCCCACTCGGGGATCTTCCCCGAGTGGGAATCGAACTCTCAAACCGGAACTCAACGCGGAACTCAACGCCGGGCCAACCAGAGCGGAGAAAATGGAAAAATCCATCTTGGATTTTTCCATTTTCTCCGCTCTGGTTGGCCCGGCGTTGAGTTCCGCCACTCAACATGCTATGTTTCAAAAAAGGCGGAATGTGGGGACGGAGAAAGCAGGAACTAAGCAACTGAGTGTCTTAACATTAGATTCAAATGGTTTCTGCAGTGCCCTCTGCCTACCCTGCAATATGCGGGATAAAGCGTAAACCTTCGAAATATATGTATATAATTTGCCCACTAACCTAAAGTTAGGAATCTAGCAAGAAGTAGAACTTGTAGAATAAGGAAAAATATCTAATTCAAACGTAAACTGCAAACGCCCGCTTAAAATTTGCACATTTGACTTTATCTTCATTAGGTAGCACTTGATCAATGAAATAATATAATGAGATAAACCGCACAGTATAAAGTATTCTTGTTCTAAAATGACGACAAATCAACAATTTTGAAAATATGTTTTTTTTTATATAAATTTTAATTTTCACATGCCCCTATAATATTTCGAACTACACTAAAACGTCGTGGTTTGCTACTAAACAGTTTCATTTCAGTAAATTTGCGACATACTTATATAGTATATGTTGTACTTAATGGCGTATTAAACGGAATGATCGTATTAAGTGTTGAAAACCTTTCGAAAACATATGTATAAGAAGCGATTATATTAAGCAGGTTCAATTATATATAAACTAGTACAATTCGGCAACACTTTAACTATTATTTTTTATAAATGATATACACTCTAAATTACAATAATCTTAAGTCGTTGACCGTGAATATGATAATGTCTTATAAATTGAAATAAAGATTACTTTTTAATGAATATGTATGTATAGCACATCGTTAGGTACCGTTAGTTAATCTAGCTAGAATTTAATATAAAAACAGTAAAGCGCGTTGATTTCATACTGACTGTAGTATATGACGAGTATATTTGTTGCATTATGTTTGAAAATTTAAAAAATATTTAATTTTATTCTTTGAATTTTTATTTTTTTACGTTTTTGTTTGAGTAATTTCATTTGAAGGAGTATTTACGTATTTAATAATTGATAAGTTAAAACATAACCAGTAATAACTTTTTGATTTATATGTCTAAGTAGAATGCAAATACTTCATATACATATATATACAATAAACAGTAATGATATAAAAGACAACACAAGCCCGTAGGTACACAGCATTACATTGAACGTTCCACGGCGTCTTAATCCTACCTTAGCATTCAAATAACACTAATTAATAGAATGAAGGTATGTAGAAAAGAAGCATTCATGGAAAATATTTAAGTAGAGAAAATATTTTTTACGATATAAAATATATTTTACACTGCTTATATTACCGAACGTATATATATATATATATATATATATATATATATATATATATATATATATATATATATATATATATATATATATATATATATATATATATATATATATATATATATATATATATATATATATATATATATATATATATATATATATATATATATATATATATATATATATATATATATATATATATATATATATATATATATATATATATATATATATATATATATACATGCGTTGCGTGTCTTAACACTAGGTTCGTATGATCCTGCAGTTCCCTCTGCCTACCCTGCCATGTGCGGGATAAAGCGTGAAGCTAAAAAAAAGCAAAGAATATTACAACGGCTAATTATCATACAAGTATTTTCTAAATCATTGTATGTTAAATAATAATATATAATCATAATATATTAAATAATAATTAAACTACTTAAGGTGCTACCTCGAAACTCTTACACGCTTAAGCTAAGCTAAGCTAAGCTTAAGCTAGTTATATTCTTTTAATAAATTATTTAAATTCACTTCACCTTTGACTTCAAGACGTAAACCTAAACGTATATATCACTAAACGTGAATAGACAATAAAACATGTAGTATCTTTGATGAGAGAGCGTTTTACAGCGATTTCTATAAACACTCGATAGCATCGCGCATAAAACCGTCCCCAGTCGCAATATCGCGTAAGAGTTCACTTTACGATGCCCGTTTATGTATCTCTGATAAATTAAATGTTAAAATGCTATATATCTTATAGTTATAATGTCATTTGTTTGTAATGGCTAATTACACTCATCATGGTCATGGATAAAGTCGCAGATATTTAACTGGTAGATAATACTGTCTACTAGGAAAAGGTTAATAGCCTAAACTATTTTATTTTGCTACAAATTTGTATCTGAGAACTTTGAAAAAAAATTATCATTATTAAGTAATAAATTTCCTATCCAGGACTTATTTAGCAAATAGTGAAATCTAAGACTTTTAACTAACACTACTTAACCACCGTTTGTAAAATATATATATATAGCATTTTTTATTATTTTTCGGTTATATTTTATAATTTGTTTCAAAACCGAGCCTATAGTATTCATGAGAAAAAAAACCTTTTCAGAATATATCCACGGCTACCCAGCTATACTAATCGACTTGAAAATATCATTCCATTGCACGCCAATCTATTACTTTATGTAAAATTTACAATATGTGGGTACTTGAAAACCACTTAGAACGTTCTGACATCTCTAAGGCATTGTAAAGACGATCCATCGTCTAGGGACACATTGTAAGCAGATTTCAAGTCATAAAGCCTTTCAAGTTTTATCAAATTACATTTTTATGACCATATTGAAACTTAAAGCAATTGCGAATATATATTTATATAGAAAAAATAAGTAGTTCATTATCAATGCAGACTCTAAATTTTGGCATTAAATTAGTTTCAGAAATGAAGTAGGTTTTAGAAATTCTACTATTATATGGTATTTTATATGCAATTATTTTTGCTTTAATTAATATAATAAAAAATGGTTGCCTGTAAAGTGGGTTTTACGGGCGAAAATTTTACGTGACAACGTCTTTTTCTCGGTAGAATATTTATTGATATGATTAATAATTATAATATAAATTGCACAAATTTTAACTATAGAAAATATATGTTGTTTACTAAAACATTGTACATGTGTCAAGTGATACGCGCGGCGGACCGATCATAGTTCGGTGACAGTTGACACATCGTTACGTTACCTTTTTCATATGTGACTGCGAGCCGCAACCTAATTTAAGACGCAACCTAATGTAAGACCTAATTTAAGACTTAAAGAAAATGTATAAAAATTTGAAGGCAGCGGGATTTAAGCCTATGCATCTTGCAAACCGCTTTTCATCATTTTATATTCTTAAACCAACTTCTGCGTTTAGATTCTTGTTTTGTCCTTAGTGTGGAAACTTTAAAAAATCATAAAAATATTTATATCACATCACATTTCATTAAAGAAGAAATCGCCCTTTGTGATATTTCACGTTAGTATCAATAATCCTATTGTTAACAACAAAATAACTAACAAAACTATCAGATCTTTTATTCTAAGGAAGTACTGGTTTAAATTGAATATTTTTTTGTCAAATTAATACGCAAAACGTTTCTTTATTATCGTCTTTAACCGCGGTCAGACCGACGAAGTCGGAGGTTAAACCTAGTCAATTGCAACAACCTAAAAGCTGAAAATGAATTAGAGAGCCGTTAAAACAACAAACGAGAACATAAAACAATAGAGGATAATGTTTTAATATATGGTGTACGTGTAGTGCAGTAATGGAAGCGTACATATAGTACAGTGCGCTTTAATAAATTCTTTTAAAATGTTGCAGTAAATACTTTAAACCCGTCTAGTGAAATAATAAAAGTATTTGAACATGACTGTCACTTTCTTTTTGATTTTTCTTTGTGAGAATATAATACACATCGTATATGCAAAAATAAATAATTTAGTACTATAGATGCTTAATACTATGCCTGAAACATCATAGATCAATGTTTAGTTAGCCTTCTAAATTACAAGATATTTTAAAAATTACAGTTTCAAGTAAATACAAGTTACAATTGTAAAAGAAGAAGAGTTTTTACTATCAGTTAAAGGTACTTTCTGATTTTCAACTTTTAATTTATACTTTTCATTTTAAGCTTTGCTCGAAAAGAAAAAGCTTATTATTAAAAAAGACGGCGGAATGATTACAATGAATACTTATTATTTGTGTTCAGTGATCAATAGAATGGAAGACTCGGTAATCTCGTCTGAGTAGAGATTAACGGATAACATTACGGGGTTTAGGTTTTTCATCTTGGTTTCTTTTGCTTTTAAGTAACTTTGTTTACTTACACCTATAATTTCAAATAAAAATTAACAGTTATGTTTGTTTTTACACATTGTTTTTGTGAAAATTAAATATATATATATATATATATATATATATATATATATATATATATATATATATATATATATATATATATATATATATATATATATATATATATATATATATATATATATATATATATATATATATATATATATATATATATATATATATATATATATATATATATATATATATATATATATATATATATATATATATATATATATATATACTAAATTAATTTTCTAGAATATTTTTATTGGGCGAATGTCGAATTATCCCATATATACACCTACTTACCCATCAAATAAGAATGATAAACACTCCGTTCTCTGCTTTCTATGCGAATTCGAGGCATTGTGTGTTGAGTAGTGAAACTCAAAGCCGAACTTGTTTTGTAACATTGAGGACGTGAAAATATGTATTGTAAGTGCACTAAATATATTATTGAACAAAACTAAGATATGAAAAACATTATTTATGAATTTTTATAGAGACTATTCCCACGAATTGGTATTGAACTCACAACTACCTCGTTTTAAGACAGACATTGGACCACGATGGCTTTACAAACATATATTGTAGTACAAAATACTCTTATACCTTTATACTAACAATAGTTTTCATACAAAAACCAAAACCTCCAATTGTCACAAATCATAGTTACGAAACGGCTATTAAAAGCGTTCCCGTCGCGACCCAGTTACGTTTCCTGCCTTTTATATACCAGCCCTAATTTTAGCAAGTCTTTCAAATGACTAACGATTGCGAGAAAATAAAATATCGGTACATTGTCCGAGGAAGTGTGAGAATAGTTTCTATTTTGATACTCATTTCTTTTGATATATAAAACTTTTGAAATAGTACTTCCGGTGTAGATTTAAATTTCGTACGTTTCAACGTAATCTTGATTTTGATTTATTTATGTGAAATGAACGAAAAAATTGAAAAAGGGAGGTAAAATAAATAATTAAATAAATATATCTACGACCGCCTCACCACTATTGCATAATTAGAGTATCTAGTGATGAAATCTCTACACTTTACTTTTATTGAGTAACAAAGCAATCTGGAGTGAAGCTGGAAAAAAATGCCTCTAACAAAAATACTATATACCTTCGAGATGGATTAGGACTGAAATCCATGACTTTATGCACATACAAACTTCTTTGTTATTAATTAAAAATATATAAATATTTTTATGATTTTTGTAGTATAAATACACTGTAAAAAATTACACTGTCACATATATGTATATATGTATAAATTCCTTATGAGTGTGTGTGTGTGTATATGTATATATATATATATATATATATATATATATATATATATATATATATATATATATATATATATATATATATATATATATATATATATATATATATATATATATATATATATATATATATATATATATATATATATATATATATATATATATATATATATATATATATATATATATATATATATATATATATATATATATATATATATATATATATATATATATATATATATATATATATATATTATATATATATATATATATATATATATATATATATATATATATATATATATATATATATATATATATATATATATATATATATATATATATATATAATATATATATATAATATATATATATATATATATATATATATATATATATATATATATATATATATATATATATATATATATATATATATATATATATATATATATATATATATATATATATATATATATATATATATATATATATATATATATATATATATATATATATATATATATATATATATATATATATATATATATATATATATATATATATATATATATATATATATATATATATATATATATATATATATATATATATATATATATATATATATATATATATATATATATATATATATATATATATACATATATATATATATATATATATATATATATATATATATATATATATATATATATATATATATATATATATATATATATATATATATATATATATATATATATATATATATATATATATATATATATATATATATATATATATATATATATATATATATATATATATATATATATATATTATATATATATATATATATATATATATATATATATATATATATATATATATATATATATATATATATATATATATATATATATATATATATATATATATATATATATATATATATATATATATATATATATATATATATATATATATATATATATATATATATATATATATATATATATATATATATATATATATATATATATATATATATATATATATATATATATATATATATATATATATATATATATATATATACACACTCATAACGAATTAGTCCTGACAACGATTTTCTTAATATTAATAATATTATTAAAGGTTAACATATTTTAACATATTGTAAACATATTTGTATATTTGTGTTTTATTTATTTACATATGATATTTTAACATAAAAATATTCAAATATAAAAAAATCATCGTTGTGTCAAACTGCTGACGTCATGTCGTAAACTTTAACGCCAGCGTTTATCACCTATTTGGAGTAAGCGCCATGAAATACGCGCCACGATCGGTTACAAATTAAGTATCGTTATAGTAACAAATTGTATTGTGTAATTTATACAAATTAGAACTTACATTATTACAATTGGTATTTATAAAACAATATTGAAAAACATACATATAATATACTTTTCTTAAAAAATGTTTTACTTATTGTAATAATGATTGGTGACGACAATATATTACTGTTACAAAAATATATTACTTTAATAATTATCATAGCAGACACACAAAATAAATATGCCACATATTATTTTTGTGTCTGCTTGTAAACGCGACGTTTTGTGTGTTCGATTCCTACTTGTGGAGGTTGGATTTTTTATTCCAATTTTTTGCGCTCTGGCAACTAGGTAAGCGCGACGTCGAATTCTGCCACTCAACACGCATTGTCTCAAATGACAAAAGCGGAAAACGGTGCCTTAAAATTAGGTTCCCAAGGTTCCCTCTGTGAACCTTATTACAATTGGGATAAAGCCTGAAGCTAAAGAATAAAAAAGTTAACCTAGCCTAGTATGATCATCTAGTATGATCACAGACATCTTTGTAGGATATAGCCAATAAATAATCTATAGAAATAACATATTCTCGAACCATACCCGCTTACCGCTCAATGACCTAGAATATACAAGTGTTAATTTGTCCGGTCGTCCCAAGTCCCACTGGTTTCGGTGTAACACGTCACGCACCCTCATCAATCATTGGCGCTTCGGGCCGTCATTGTAAAATCTGCTTAATTTCATTCAGCTGAATTACTCTACACCAATGCGAAAAAATTAAAAATAATACGAAAAAAAAGTAAAAAACCCTGAAAAAAATATGTTTTAACGGTAAGCAGAACTCTATATATAGCACCGGAAACCCAATATTAAGATATCTGTTCTACACGTTTTGCTTGAATTCGAGACATTGCGTGACAAGGACAGGGAAAGGACAAGGAAGGACAACACCGTGTATCGTCTAGCTGTCATAGGATGAAGTAGTGAAATGGAAAAAGTGTCTGAAGTAAATCAGATCGCAGCACTATATTTGTAAATTTTTCGATTTTTCAAAATGATTAAAAAATGATTAAAAGTAACATACTCCCAAAGTGAATTATGCGATAAAGAGTCTATTCAAACCAGCCAGTAGTTTCTGATATAAGCATGCTTTGAATGAGCACAAACTCTTCATCTTTATAGGGTTAAAACATCAATATCATAGTGGCGACGGAGTAAGCAGGGACTAAGTAACGGAGTGTCTTAACACTAGGTTCGTATGGTTCCTGCAGTTCCCTCTGCCTACCCTGCCATGTGCGGGATAAAGCGTGAAGCTAAACATCAATATCACACCAATGTCAATTAATTAATTCTAAAGTCCTTCTATACGCTGACAGATTGATATCTTCCTGAATTTGTGCAGATTATTTGATATATTGTTGTAGTTTAAATCACTTTTATTTGAATATAAAAATTGTTATCTTTTGAGATATAAGCTTGAATATAATTTATTAAATCTTCTTGATCTTGTTGTTCCATTGAATGGTTGTTTTTTAAGCAGATAAAATATACATTTATGTGTTATTTATATAATATGAATATAGTACACATGTTTAATAGTCTGGTAGTGGACCTCCCACTACCATACATACTATTTGGTATTTTCTTTTTTTGACGTGACAACGTTAAATTAGGTTGCGGCTCGGAGTCACATATGAAAAAGGTAACGTAACGATGTGTCAACTGTCACCGAACTATGATCGGTCCGCCGCGCATATCACTTGACACATGTACAATGTTTTAGTAAACAAAATATATTTTCTATAGTTAAAATTTGTGCAATTTATATTGTAATTATTAATCATATCAATAAATATTCTACCGAGAAAAAGACGTTGTCACGTAAAATTTTCGCCCGTAAAACCCACTTTACAGGCAACCATTTTTTTTTTCTTTTTTTTTTAGCTTCACGCTTTATCCCGCACATGGCAGGGTAGGCAGATGGAACTGCAGGGAACCATATGAATCTAGTGTTAAGACACTCCAGTTGCTTAGTCCCTGCTTTCTCCGTCCCCGCTTTCCGCCTTTTTCGAAGCACTGCGTGTTGAGTGGCGAAACTCAACGCCGCGCTTTGCCTACTTTGCCAGAGCGAAGAAAATGGAAATAGAAAAATCCATCTTCTCTGACTGGGGATCGAACCCAGAAACCGTCGCGTTACAGGCACTTGTTGCGCCTCTGCGCCACGACGGTCCTCTTGTTATTTCCTAAGTTTTATATTTCAATCATTTTCTATACTATTTGTTTCGCTAAAAAAAATATCTTATAATGTTTTATATTAGATATTTATTTTTAGCGAAACAAATTAAATCAATTAATCATGTTATAAAGCTAAAAGTATTAAAGCTTTTTTAGATCGGACAATACAAGGCGATGTTCCAATAAAGAGCGAGCTAGCTCGATCTTCTATACTTGTACGTCTTCATGGGATTATATTTCTGGTAGTGTTAGTGAGGTTTCGTAGACCACATCCTTTCTCATGCTTGATTAGCGCCGGAATTATTATAAACGTTGAAAGTTTAGACCTAATATAGTTTATAGTTAATCTGTGCGAGATTTTTGTTGATATTTTGGCTGAGATAAAATTTTACGATTGTACTTCAGAACAGTTTAGTATGTATTAAAAATCTAAGCGTATTTTTAACCATATAAGAGAAAGAATAAATATATATAAGGATTTATTTTATACTACCGGCTCTACAACTTATATTAGATTACACAATAAATATTTCTAATTTTTCATTATACTTGAAAGCCTAATAAACCCGTACTCTTAAAAATTCACAAACATATAAAATAAATAATTCACCATTGACAAAATTCTTCAAACTCAATCAAACTGTCTTGAGAAGCCACTTTAACTACGAAATAATTTATTAAATGAAACGAAATGAAGCTACATTTCAAAGACAGTGAAGCAGAAACAGTTTGCTGTACAAATACATTACTGCAGCTACCGCTGTATGCGCTGTAAGTCAAATAAAGACTGTCGTCTGTAATTAAGTGTTCTCACTGGAGGGCGCTTTTGTTCTAGTGTCGTGGAGTTTGATGAATCCCATTGTTTACTTCGCCAATACAACGCCTGCTCTAGTTAACTAACCTATTACTAGGACAGGAAGGTATCTGGTTTTTTTCGTTATTTATTTTTGTATTGAATTGTTTTTCTATTGTTTTAAAATATATTTTTTCTATTTTTATTTGACCGTTTGACGTTGGACCGTTGTGACATCTGCCTGTAAACGCGACGGCTTGTGAGGTCGACTCCCACTTGTGGGTGGTGGAAAGCTATAATAATAATCATAGTAGTATTTTTCTATATTTTATAGAACTTACAATTAATATAGAAAAGACAAAGCTAATTTGACAACAAAAATATTTATGTTTTTTAAAGTTATTTACAATATGCTTCTATTATTACTGTATTACTATTTATACTTCAAAAATTGGAAAACCAATATATACTACCAAAATCAAAATTAATTTGAGATTCCGAGAGTGACAGTTATATTTGAAACATCTTCGACTTTTATATGGTTTTTTACCAAAACTGCCATAAGAGGTGATTAGTTTCTTCTATTGTAACGAGTATAATCTTAATTGAAAGTATAGAATCTACATATTTTGTGCTTATACTGATGACTTAGTTTTTTTGATAAACATTACCAAGCAATAGCAATGTAAATTTCCCATTTACTTTAATAGTTAATTCCATTAAAATCAGAACTACACAGAACGTCTATGTACAATAGTACGCGTATCTAACTAATATCGTTGAAATGGCTATTGTTTCTGTTTGAAACGTTTCTACAGCTCGAATATTTGCCAGTTCCAATATTTGCATTGCTTCGTGGAAATTGTGTTAGCTTTGAGAAAAATTTGAACTAATAATTGTGATTGAAGTTGAAGTTTCAATTGGATTTCTAGGGAATTTTCACCAAATTGAGTTTGTATAGCATTTCGTATTCGAGTTTATTCATTCAATCAAAAGTAACTTCATATATATATATATATATATATATATATATATATATATATATATATATATATATATATATATATATATATATATATATATATATATATATATATATATATATATATATATATATATATATATATATGCAATGATCTGGAAACATAAAAATCCACACGGCCTACCATTTGTATAGGCGTAGAGATGAGTCTCGAAATAGACATAGCTTTACAAAGGCACAATGAATAACGCAGCCTCCAGGCGGCGCTCGTAATTAAAATCTGCCTTTTGGCTCGAACCATTGTCTGGTACGCGCGATAGGGCACAGTGAGGTGAGGTAAAAATGTCGACGATATTATATGAGATTCTTTTTTCCTTTTTCTTTCTTCTTTTTCTTGCTCTGGTAGCTTATTTCTTATGAAAATCTATATTTAATTTAATCTTCTTACAGTGGACATAATGAATACGTGAAATTCACTATAAACTTGTTTTGGTTGCTCGATTCAAAACAAATTAAGGGCTTCACTTGGTGTTTCTTCGTCTCTAAATTTAAGTATATACATATATTTATAGAACTAAGTTTTATTATTTCAACGTCAAAATTTACTTGTTTAGATTACATTGCCAATCTACTTCTATTAGAAGTAGATTACTATTCAAAAAAGGTGACTTAGAATATGCCTTAATTCAAAAATTTAAAGCAGTATTCAACCAAGAAGTAGGTCGAGCGGAGCTGGTATCAAGTTTTATTGGGCTCACTGCCAAATCGATTGCTTAGTGCTTGTCCCATCTGAAGAGCCAATACTATGGATTAGATTGCTATCAATAGTAATGATGTTTCAAGCCATACTATGCAAATATACTTGAAATATTTAATACACATATGTGAATTGATATTTTGTTTGTATATTTGGAGAAATAATTTTTAAATATGCTGGATTTGATCATTTATTTCTTGTCTTCACGTGTCAATCACTTTTTCTAAGAATATGAGACCAAATTTTGTACTGTCCGAGTATATTTAAAGAATTTCTTTACTACACTGTAGTTTTGTCTTCTAAGATCTATCTATCTATTCATTATACATATTTCATCGCATTTTCTTTTAATATAAATTATCCCCATTAGAATTAACTAATATCTCAACAACTTCAAACAGAGACGAGATGGAATTTTCATATGGCTTCGCTCGCTTGGAATATAGGAAAAGTTCATTATTTGTATTTTTAGTATCAAGTAAATAGTTTGAACTTGAAAGTTAGTTATTTTAAAATCACAAACAGGCTCTTCTGTTGGAATATCGATTACCGCTTTAGGTTTTAGTTTGGACGTGATTCTGAATATTTTAGGCTAAGCAGCTCACTTAGTGCCACCTGTATACTTTATTTTGCTGGTCTAAAATATTTTTATTTTTATAATATTTGTATTATTATTTTTGTCGAAAAAGACAGAAGGCAGGGACAAAGCCACAGATTGTCTTAACACTAGGTCGCTCCTGCAGTTTCCTCTGCCTACCGTACCGTGTGCGAGATAAAGCATAAAGTTATTAAAAATTAATTATATTAATATTTTTTGTTGTATTAATTTAATAAACATAGCGTAAGCAGGTAACTAGCTAACGAGGTGGACTGACCAGTCTATGGTCACTAGAGTCCGGGCGGAGACGCAGAACAGATCGTTATAGCACTCAATCAAAGGTCTTCGGGCTGATATAATGATGAAGATGATTCTTTTTTCAATATTTACGGAATCGAAAGCTTTTCTTTTTTTCTTAAACATATTTTATAATTTATGATACAGATTTTGATAATGCGTAGCTATAATAATAAAAACGATGAATCTTTTATATATATTATGTAAATCCTGACTAACTAATAGTGCATATCTACAAGAAAAACATGTTAACATTTTTTATTAAACTAAGATCTTAGACTAGCTCGTACCATAAGGCCGTATCAAGTTATTGGGAACATTGCCAAATCGATTGCCTAGTGTTTATACTATCTAGGAGCCCTAGTGTCCTCTATTTGATGACACTTGATTCTAATGGCTTCGTCAATCAAAGATCATTTATCTCTTGAGATTAAAATTGAATTTGTAAATTTAGCTTTAACTATAACAAGTTCAAGCGTCTTGTAATAATTGTACTGTAAATATAAGTGCTTACTGAAATAACCTACTCGTTATGCTTTCTAAATAGAACGTCTTAATTGCAAAATTTTTTTACAGTTAGTTTTAGTAATTTTATAACTTTGTTAATTTAAGAAATTATTACACTACGATCCTTTTTTTATAAAAACGGATATATTTAATGTCGCCTGACCTGAACTGACCTTATAAGGTAAAAACTCTAGAAATTGTGATATCATCATTCATTCATATTGAAAAAGTTGTCTGGCGCACTACCAAATCTATTGTTTGGTTAGAACTTCGCTTGAATCAAATGGCAAAGTAAATATTGTTACAAATATATAAATCGAACTTTCTAATCGAGGAAGGTGGATAACTTTTCACTGCCATTTTTTTCACTCTGGCAACTAGGCAAGCACGGCGGTGAGTTCAGCCACTAAACACGTAATGCTCCGAAACGGCGAAATATAACTATATGGATAAATATCCACAATAGCTTATTTCAATTAATGAACAAAATAAAACATTTCAGTTTATACTTATTAGGCACTGCAGGCAGATATTTGCTGAATCTCTTACAAACTGATCTTACAACAATTAACATCTGGTATGACTGATTTTGAATTTTTTTTGTTTCACTATAGCTCTAGCACAGTTAGAATAAAAAGGAAAACAAAACATGTTATATAAAAAAATATTTTTAAAATCAACAAATGCTTTGGTTGGAGATACTCTACTGGAGATATTCACTACACTTTAATATAATAACATTTAGAATTACAAATTTATACACATATGTCCTGCAATTTCACAATTAAATTATCTTATAATAATTATTATTATCGAAAGTATGCAGACACATCACTTGACCCGGCTGAACAAAACAGATACAAAATACAAGCGCAATAATCATAAACACTCGCGAAAAGATTCGATAGCCGAAAGCGACAGTAAACCCTTTACCAATGGTCCTTACGATTTAATAAAATGTGTCGTTTATCGTAATTCAATATTATGTGTATGCTTAAATTGTATTATAAACATGTTAATTTCTTATTCCTTTTCTATGAATTCTAAAGATTATATTTGAAATCTACATTGAGTCTGTTTATATGCATTTATTCGTTCAAACCCTATTTGGGGAAAATTTATGTCGTAAAAGTGGATTACAATTAATGTCAGGGTTACTATTAATGTCTGGGTAAAAGTCACACAAAATATTATTATATTATTATTAATGAAAGCATGTAGTAATACTACAGTGGACTGTCGTGGCGCAGAGGCGTAAGCCTCTGCCTGTAAACGTGATGGCTTGTGAGTTCGATTCCCGCTCAGAGAAAATGGATATTTCATTTTAAATTAATTAATTCAATTATTAAGAAATCAAAAAATATTTTTCTATCTATCTCCACACATGTATTTATTTGTTACTCTTATAAAAATCCTATTTTATATAAATAATAAAGTTTCAAATGGCTTTGACGTTTCTGTTAATGCTTGCGATCGGCTCCCTCTGGGCCAGTCGTCAATCTTGCTCGTTCGTTCAAGCTTCCGCACAATAAGGGAATTAGCTAAGTGACTTGAAAATCATATTGAAAAAGTTACATAAAATATAAGAATATAATTTCTCTTTCTAAAACAAGACTACATTTATTTTGACGTGATTCACAACTTCGTATTATTTAAACTAAATTAGCTTCATACTTTATCCCTCTCGTCGCAAAGTAGGAAGATTGAATCGCAGGAACCTAGTGTTAGGATACTCCGTTCTCCGACTCCGTCCGAGTTTTGAGAGGTGGATCTCAACGCCGAGCTTTGCCTATTTGCCAGAGCGAAGATAAAGGAAAATAAAATAATCCATCCTCTCCGAGGTTATATGTATATACCTGCAACATATAACTAATAACAACAATATTTTTTGCTCGACCATTTATTTATAAGGTCAATCACGTTATCGTCAAAATGCAGGAAGGTAAACGAGGCTCCGGGGCGTTTTCCGAGATACGGTGAATAAATAGGCTTTACGATACTTGGTTACCACAAAATTAGGGTAATCGATCTTTTGAGTGGAGTAAGAAAATGAGGTACCAATTTGAAGCTGATAGTCTTATCGCATCGGCTTTAATGCTCTCCTTTTGCCCTTTTTTAAGGCAGTTATTTAGTGAGGTTCATTAGAAAAACCTTTTTACCCCCTCAGTATACAGCTTTTTATGGATTATAAATCAACTATGTATTGTACTGTAAAACTCAGAGTTATTTTCACGCAATATGTGGAAATAAATGATAACTAGTATTTTATATATGATGAATACGTGAATGTATATAAAGAACATAGTGCAATATAACTTAATCTCTATATTATCAGAATACTATGTAAATTAAATGTATGGCTATATTGACTATATTTGAATATTGACTTATGAATCCTAATAAAAATCGGTTAAGTTCGAGCGGTACTCGCGCACCGAAGGTTCCGTACCAATTCCCAGATTGTAGATATTAAGCGGAGAAAATATCATTCACAAATAAAAACAAGTTATATTTACGGTATTATTTACGCATTTTGTATGAAATTATCTACAAATATTTTTGGTATGTATATTTTTTCTGTGATAAACTTTAAAAAATTGCTTAAAAATTACGTTTATTGTATGAGGCTCCCATACAACAAACGTATTTTTAAGCAATTTTTTTTCCCTTTTAATATTTATTTTATTTTAATTTTAATATTCACTTAAAAAATTAATATACAAGTAAATATTTTGTGAAAATTTGAGCTGTCTACCTGTTACCGTTTTTAATATTGAGCATCAAAATACGAAAAAACACGTTTGTTGTATTACTCTCTATTAGTTACTCTTAATAGTTCTTTTTTAATTAATAGTATGTTTTATTATAGCGGCAACGTAATTTTGTTTTTAATGAGAAGGACAAGGCAAACGAGCGTTCGGGTCACCTGATGGTAAGTGATCACTGTAGCTTACGGCTCTGTGTAACAGCAGAGGTGTTACAAGTGAGTTGCCTGCCTTTAAGGTGGATGTAGACGCGCTTTTTGAAGGTACCCATGTCGTATCGATCTGAAAGCACTGCCGCAGGTAGACGTGCGTGGAAAAAAATTTCTACGGAACCGCACAGTAGTAGAGTTCCACGTGTCCAGATGGTGAGGATATGATACTTTGATTTGTGTCGTACTGTGCAGTTGGAGAATTCAGCGGCAGGTACCACATCAAACAGTTCTCAAGAATGTTACGCCCGGTAAGAACGTTAGCGACCCACTTGCACAAATTCTCGGGAAGCCCGTACAATGGAGGTTTTACTAGGAGTGTTCTATGCCACACACGATCAAAGGCTTTCGCCATATCCAGACTGACTGGCAGGCATTCGTCTTTACTTTCGACAGCTGCAGCCCAACGGCGAGTGAGGTAAACCAGAAGATCACCAGTTGAACGACCATGGCGAAAGCCATATTGACGGTCGTTGATCAACTGGTGATCCTTTAGACAAACCAAGAGCTGGCTGTTTCTTATATTCTTCATAGCTTTGGAGAGCGGGGAGGTGATAGCGATAAGCCTTTAGTTTACCGGATTAGAGCTGTCACCTTTTTTCAAGGTTGAGTGGATCAGAGCGCTCGTTTAAAAGTTTGGGACTACGCAGGTTGACTAGGAAAACCGAAATAGACGCATTAGTACCGGTGTCAACTCAGAAGCGCAAGAACGGATCAGTAAAGGAGAGATGTCATCTGGTCCACTAGACTTGTGGATGTCTAAAGAAGAAAGGGCTGGCCGGCCGAACAGATTTTTGACTGTACTTAATTTCCGGCATTGAGTTTAGACATCTCGGAATTGTCGGCGGTGTACCTTGGTCATCAAGAGTCGAGTTTGAGGCAAAGAGAGTTCTCAGGAGGTCGGTTTTCTCTTTGGCCGTATGAACCAAGATGTCATTCTCTGTGGGTAAAGGCGGAAACGAAGGCCGGCTGAAGTTGCCAAGTGTTGCCTTAGAGGGCGCCCAGAACTGACGTGTTCCAGACGGGAAGCCCACAAGTTTCTCACCGATTTTGGTGACATGCTCGGACCTTGGCGATTGCTCTGGCGATTTGCCACGTAAAGTACCTAGAGGCTCGGTTATACTTCCCTTTTAAGGTTTTTACCTTCGGATTGCCAGCCTCAATCCACATTTGATATGCTTTACGCTTTTCAGCAGCAGCTTGTTTGAAAGACATACCAAACCAAGGCTGTGGCTTGCCACAAAGCGGCACTACACAGCTAGGAACGTAAAGTTCCATACTCTGCAAAACCACCACGGCGACAGCGGAAGCACAGGTACTCGGATCATTAGAAGAGAAGCAAATCCGGGATAGAATGAGAAAAAAACACGCATTGGGACGGGATGTCCCTATCTGCCGACTTATAATGCCAGACGCGGCGAGTCGCTGGTGTTCTGCGATTGTTGCGCTTAATCTTCACCCGCACTCCGCACTAAGCAGTGATCAGAAGATCCCAAAGGGACATCGACCACAACCCGGTAAACCATTTTTGGAGATTGCAAGCGCTCCATCAGTCGATCTGTTTCTATATTACCACTATGGGACCTGTACAGACATGCGTAGATTCGAACGCGATCGTTTGAATCAATACGAAGGCATATAATAGACAGGTCCCGACCTTCAAAATTAGCAAGACGACGGAAACTTAAGTCATTCCTTATGAACACAGCGAAAAAAAACACACAGAGAAAATGATCCCCACATTTCTCTAAAGAGGGTGTAAGAGATATGAAAAGAACAGTGAAAGAAATAATGTTGATGATGATGAAACATATTGCATAACAATTTTTTTGTATTATATTCACTCTACTCAAAATTTATAATATTTTAATTAAATCCATCCATATAAAATGCTTCTAGTTAAACTAGAATCTTCCTTACCATATCATATATTTACACACTACCTTAAATCATGAATTCTAACATTTAATACTAAAGTAAACATGCCTACAAGTGTCCCTAAGCATCCATCTAATCTATATAAAAACCGTCTGCGTGGACCATTACTCGGAAACAAAGACTGTGGTAACAGCCAGACAGACACTAATGAGAGTTGGCTACAAAAACGCGTCACAATGTGAGAGATGGCCTGATGCTTTCCTAAGTAATAAAGTAATGAACAGTGTTCGATCAATCCCATATATAATACTATGGACAAAAGACATCTATCTATACTATAATAAAGAGGTAAAATTTGTTTGGTTGTATTTTATTTTGGAAAAAAATAGGGTTCCGTAACATATTTGGGTTTTTCGGGAAGAAACTGTAAAAATCAACAAGAAAAGTTACTTATTTTGCATACGCTGCCTAAACTATAAAAGATAGAATCATAAAATGTTTTAATTAAATCTAGATGTTATAAATATCCATAAAAAAAGTCCGCTACACACTATACCTATCTTTGTCGAGTTAGGCACAACAATTATTTTTTTATTTAAAAAATCTTGATTTTTTTTAACTTCTTTTAAACGCGTTTATTTTACTCACGCTAATAATCCTTATTAAAATATAGTTTCTTTACATAATATTTGGTCTTTGAATGATCAAAATTGGACACTTTGTTTTGAAGTTATGGTGAAAATGAAATATTACGATTTCTACTGAACCACCACCACCAATCCACAGAAAGACAGTCTCTGCAGCCTACGGATGATGACTGTCGTCGTTGATATTATTGTCGATGTCATTGAATTGACCTAGGAATCATTTTGCTGACCGTGTTTTTCTTGGATAGGCTTTTTGTAGCGGTAACCCACGCGGGCGGAGCCGTGGGCGTCCGCTAGTATAACATAGAAATATTTACTTAGAAAATATAGTTTTAATACTTAAATTATATATGTATATTATCATCTTATACAATCTTTTAAATAATTAATTATCAGTGACAAATAAAATATATTTAGTGTTAATATAAATTAATTACGTTAATAAGGTGTTAAAAAGATTTTCAGGCTGTTAGGTTTAATATAACGCGGTTTCAAGTACTAAAAATGAATAAACTCTTTATTCCCCGCTTTTCAAAGTGAACCCTAGATTGCTCTTCAGAGAGAAACACGGTAATATTTGTTTGCTTACCGCTTTACGAGTATCCGGCAAGAGGTCGGAACTGATTCAATGCAGTTGTTAGGCAGAAAAACTATTCACTAGGGACGGTAATAACTCAACATTCTAAAATAAATGTAATGTAATTTATATTAAATTAGTAAATTGTATTGTAATCCAAATGATTACTAATTTTTTCATTTAGTATGTTGTATTTAAAAAGTATTTTTGTATTTTTTTTGTTGTATGTATAAAATATGTTTTCATTTTAACGCCTAAAATCTTATTTACACGTGACCGATATAGAGAGCAAGGAAGTGAAGTTGCCTCTGGGGTGAAATGTGTATGGCCATATTTATTGCTGGTGTAGGACAATCCACTGTTTTTGTTTTTTTTGTATTATAAACTTAGTGTTATTATGCTATCTTTTTTAAACATAATAATTAAATAGTATATAAATTTCTACTCTAGATTAGATAAAATAATTAAAAATATGTCTAAGGTAATACCAAATCAGAAAATGTTTACACTTAATAGAAACGTTTCGACAATGTTGTCTATATTTCTTTAATACGCGAAAAAACAACCTTGACAAGACGTCATACTGTTAACAAACTATTACTGAAAAAAAAAGGCTTAAGCGACGTTTGTGTAAGCTTGTTAAAGTAAGAGAAGATATATTATTAAAATAAAAATATATAAAAAAATGCCAGAAACATGTTATAAAATATTCAATTCACAAAAATATCCAAGTCCTATAATCCTCAAACACCAAAGAACGATAAAGGACTGTAAATGTAATGAGTCAAGTAATCCTGAACCATTTAACTACCATTCAATTGTTTGAGTTCAATTGTTTATTTGTGTTTTTTCTTCTTCTTCCTCACTTTCTGAATGCCATAGATCGCGATCAGATACAAAACTCTTCCAGAGCAGTTACAGAGTGTATAGCTCCATACAGCGTACAAATTATAGTGTATAATAATTTGATTAAAAAGTATTTGTCTCTCTAGCTCATGTTTGATAGATAGTATAGTGTGTACAAAATATCTCATAGTAAGTGACAGTTGGTGGAAATCTGTTTCGTGGTCTTCATTAGTGTTCACTTCGAATCGACTAGTTATCCTGGAGGTCCATAGTATCTGAAGTAATCTTTTTCAACATTGCATCCCAAATGTGTTGATTCTACTGCTATCACTTTATTCTATTCGATCAATTGTTCTAACAAAGTACAGTTTTGGTCAACTAAAATATTAATAGAAATTAGGACGGTCCTCCTTACGCCTCCTTTCTGGATACGCTAGTGAGGCCTAATGAGAATTGCTACCCCATGTCATTAGAAACGTTCTTGTATCTTGTTCAATGGTTTTAAAAGTGTTCACCTTGTTTATACCTGTAGTACTGATTAGTTTCTTTTACTTATGCCTTTAGAAAACACCCTTGACTGATATTTTTGCTTTGTAATTTATAACGAACCTCTTCTAGGTCACACTATTGCAAAGTTTCAGGTTCAATCTTGGCTATGAATATTTTAATACCTTTTAACGTATATATTGAATGAAATGCTCGCTCCAGTCTACCTACCTATCTGAAGCATTATTGATAGGTATCATTATCAATAATAAAAAATTAGGAATTGTCACTAAAAAATTTCGAACAAATAAAATAAGGTCTCGATTAGATTTTTGCGCAGGTTCTCCACGGGTCTGTGCCATAGTTTTAGATTTATGTTCAAAGCTTGTTAAGCTTGCTTATTTTGAATTAGTTTAATTTGACTTTAATATTTATTAAAATATATACATATAATAATGCTATATTTTTAATACATAATGCTTTCAAGGAATTAGGGTGTATTCTTAAAGCAAATGTTTATTACCAATTGGATTATTTAAGTTGTTTACAGTAAATTTTCTTTATAACGACAGTTTTAGTATCGTGTAGCATATTGTCTGTAATCTATACAAGCTGTGACATCATAAGTTTCGGTATGTTAGGTTTAGGCACAAAGCCTGTGCCAAATATGGGTAAGAAATTGCTTTTGTAGCCTAGTGTCTAAGCTATCTAATTCTCGTAACGATATTTGTACATTTATATACATAAGCCAAATAGTATAATAATACGTTTATTTTTAGAGAGATAAGTAATTTATTTATCGCGACTTTTGAATGTTCGACTTCCACTTGGGGATGATGGATTTTTGATTTCCCATTTTCTTCGCTCTGGTAACTGGGCAAAGCACAGCAATGAGTTCCGTCATTCAACACGCAATGTCTTGAATAAAGGCGGAAAGCGGGGTACGAAGTGTCTTAAAACTAGGTTCCCATGATTTCTGCGATTCCCTTGCCTACCCTGCTATGTCCAGGATAAAGCGTGAAGCTATATATAAGAAAAGTAATTTATTTGGCACGTGAATTACGCACAATGCAACAAAAAAGTTATTTCCCGCTGTTACGGTCAGACGTTATGCCGATGCTGCACGATAGCCTATTATTAAGTTATCTACACAAATTATATATAAACTTTTTTCTATGAATTACAATTCACGTATAAAATTATATATATAACAATACAAACTGTCGTGGCGCATAGGTGTATCGTAACCTGTAAACGCGACGTTTTGTGGGTTCGATTCAACCTCAGGAAAGATGGATTTTTCTATTTTCATTTAATTTTTTCCGCACCAAAGCGCGGCGTTGAGTTCCGCCAATCAACAACACACAAGGTGGAAAGCAGGGACTCAGCAACGGAGTGTCTTAACACTAGGTTCCACGGTTCCTGCAGTTCCCTCTGCCTACCATGCCATGTGCAGGATAAAGCGTGAAGCTAAAAATACAATAAAAAGAAATACAAACTTTATTACGCAATATAAACAAAATATTTATTTAAATCGTAAACCCCATGAATACAGATAAAAATGTCACTAACAAAAGAAGGGGTTGACCCAAATTTAAAGTGTGTTCAAGATACCGTTCTAGATAACATTAATCAAAGCTTCGTATCCGGGTCCGGCAATTTTCTGGCCAGTGACCTTTTAATTTGCCACCTCGTAAAGTAATTTTTCACCCCGCTGATGTTACCGTAATCAATGAACTCGATGATGGGATGCCGATGGGATTGAGGTGTATCTTTAATGCATCGTATACGTTATGTGGAAAATATATGTGTATATGTATAATTAAAATCACATGTGCTGGCATGATAAGGCAATCCAAGGCTATACTTTTTAGGTATAGCAAAGTTAGATATCTATTTTTGTTCAAAGATAAAAATTGATTTTCAATCATATCCAATTAAATAATGAGTAGACTTTGTTTAATCTCTAATTCTCAATCAATCTCTAAATCTCTACTTCTCAATCCGATTCTTTTCGAGATGTTTAAAACTGTGCCAAAAGTAAAATTGTAGGTCAAAAACTTGCTCCTCTAAGTGTACACAATTAAACTTCCACACAATATATAATTGTGATGATATTTCTAATAAAAAACTTAATAGTCCTAGGTAATACACTTTTTATTAGTTTTTTATTAGTAGCTTTAAGCTTTATTAATACTGTCTTAAAGTTTTAAATAGAGAGTAATAATAAATTTCTTAGTTACTTTTCATGCCCATTGCACAAATTAGGTTATAAAAAAAGTATTTAGGCAAAGCGCGGCGTTGAGTTCCGTCACTCAACACGCCTATGCCTCGAAAAAGGCGGTAAGCGGGGACGGATAAAGCAATGACTACGCAACGGAGTGTCTAACACTAGGTTCCCACGGTCCCTGTAGTTCCCTCTGCCTACCCTGCCATGTGCGGGATAAAGCGTAAAGCTAAAAAAAATTATGACAAATGACTAATAAATTATTATCTATATTAAGTACGTTATTAAGTTTTTATATTATCACAATATACATCATAATTATTATCACCTACAATAAAAACGAATACACACGTCATTCCCATTAAAATCCCTTTAGAACTCTCTCTATCCATTACTTCCATTTTCTCGTTAAGTTAAGAACAAAATACAATATTTGTGAAGTATGAAACTGAGTGTCTTAACACTATGTTTCTCTGCCTATTTAAATAGCACAAATAAACATATATATTCAAACAATAATAATTGTGACTACCCCGATTTTATTTTACCGTAATATTTTTTTAAACTGCTAACTTAATCTGAGTTCAAAATAGATTAATTGACTTAATTTAAATTTTTCCTATCCATTTAATCGTGTCTTAGAACGTTTCAAATTAGACGTAAAACGTTTAGGTTTGTTTAATGACTGGTCTGACTAGCATCCGGCGTTGATTATAATGAGTTGTAAATCATAGGCGCGTGATTTTTGTTTAAAAATACGTTCACACTCGTGTCAGATATAGATGCTGACACAGATTTAACCCGCTTTTCGTTAAAATACGTTTAAAATTGCCTAATTTACGACTTTCCGTGTTTATTGTCTTTTTATTGACTTGGTTTTATGTGGTTAGTTTAGTTCTAATTTAAATTCATTCGGGAAGATGAATCCGAGGTACTTGTTTAGATTTTTATGTTTACGTCCAATTTAATTACGTGTCTCGTTAAAATAAAACAGTTACACAAGCTCTAGTTGGATTATTATCACCTACTTTTGTATAAGAAGCCAATTATGATAGTAATTACCATGGTACATTTTTCGTTCCGTATTTTATAATCTCGAATTATGTATATACATTTTATAGTACAAAATTATACGTAAAATAAATAACACCTATATAATTAAATAATTTATAAGCTATCTTACCCTGAGTATATAAAAATAATGGCGTAAAATTAAGATATTTTTTTAATTTCCATGGTATTGTAAGTGGATCACGTATTACGTATTTATTCGTTACCTTTATAATTCCACGCTGTTTGTCATTTAAATGTCACTCAGTGGAATAGCATTTCAATAAGCTCAAAATATTTGTCATCGCACCCGCTACGCTGACATTTTGTTTTGACGCTCATCCAACCTAATTGGGCTTTGACTAATAACATTTAGCTAATAAAATATTATTTATTTTAAATAAAATAATTTAAACGGCCTAACTCTATCCGTGACCACGGGCTACTGCAAAGTGCTCGAAACGTTGGGTTTCCAAAAAAATGTCAATATACGCGATAATCTGTTTAAATTGTTTTTTTTTTTTAAATATATAAAAATCGTGAAAATCAAATTAAATATTAATTATTATTTCTTTTCCAGATCTAAAATATATGGGATACTGAGCGATGGCTGCCATGGCGAGAGGACGGGGTCGGCGCTCGCGAGATTTTCGCTTAAATTTTGAACGCACAAAATAGTTAGTGAAAAGATAGTGACAACGTCGGTTGTGTGATGTGATAGTGTTAGTGGAGTGTAGTGTTGTGACAATGTCGGAAGAGCGTTCGCGGAGGCTGTCGCAGATATTTGACCCGCTGTCTAGGTTCACTGATCACAGTGGAGCGGGTCAGTCATCTAGCACGCCGAATAGTCCGCGTTTGATGCCGCGCCGGTCTAGGGATCCTCCGCCACCGCCACCCAGGTAATACTAGTTTTTGTTGTTAATTAGCTATAAGTAGCTTAAGCTTTTTTTAGAAAAGCTCTTTAAATTATAGTGCGTGTAAAGTTAAAGATATTGGTAATTATTTTTTGCAAGCTTATTATTTCTTAACGACATTAGATAATATCGTAACAATATTTTAAAATTATTCACTAATTAGCAGTTAATCTCAATAAAGAATAATCGCAATTAACTTACAATTAACCACTGTAATTTATGTCCTAAAAATAAAAGCAAAGAAAATATCTCTTTGTGGAATGTTATTCTAAATATGGTTTTAGATATCATGCAAAGCCTCATAAATAAAGCTTTTTATTGATTATTATTTATGTAAGTAAATTAAGTTGAACTAGAAGATTATTAGTTTTTTATTTTATTTTAGAAATGAAAATAATATACTTATAAAATATATAGGTTTTTAACAAATTAACAAATTTAACGACCGCCGTGGAGCAGAGGCGTAGCGTCTGCCTGCAAACGCGACGGTTTGTGGGTTCGATTCCTACTCGGGGAAGATTGATTTTTCTATTTATATTTCCTTCGCTCTGGAAACTAGGCAAAGTGCGGTGTTGAGCTCCGCCACTCATCACACAATGCCTTGAAAAAGGTTGGAAAGCGGGGACGGAGAAAGCAGGGACTATGCAACGGAGTGTCTTAACACTAGGTTCGTATGGTTCCTGCAGTTACCTCTACCTACCCTGCCATGTGCGGGATAAAGCGTGAAGCTAAAAAAAAATTATAAATATAAGATATTTTATAATAGAAATTTGCAGAAAAATTAAAAAGACAAATGTATCAACTCCTTCTCTCATGATTATGCGATATATCCAGTTACGTATAGATGTCGATAGTACAAAAAGGATCTATATTTAAAATGATCTCTCTATGATAAAAATGATATATTTGTCTATATCAAATCTATTTGGAAAAGTTTCCGCTATTTAGCAATTTGGAAAATTAAATAGAGAAAAAAAATGGAGAACTAACTATTTCACTCTCTCTCTCTTGACTTTACCTTTTGCAAGAATACGTGTCTTAAGATGTTTGAGTTTAGTTATGTCTGAGTTCAATTATAATTAAAATCAGCCAATTATTTAACGTAATTATAATTAATAGTCACATAACAAATGTAACGTAAAATGTAATATTAGCTGTAATCACATTTTCATCCGATAACACCAACTGTCGTTAGTGCTAGTTTTGCATAATCTAGCTGTAATTACAGTAGACTGCTCGCCGCGACAACGACTTCCCTTGGTTAGAGAAATCGTCGAATTTTAATTCGTTTTATAGTATTAAAAATGTTATTTGGGTTTGTTACTTTTTTCTATGAATATAAAATAACGAAATCGCTTATGAGCGGTAATTTCAACATAAACGAGTAACCATATTTATGTAAAATATATAAAATAATCTCAATTTATAAGAAAATGCAATTATTAATAATATAAAAGATATGTACCTTTAAATAGAGTTATTACAAGAATTTTTGTTTTGTAAAATCAGTTCCTTCAAGTTCCAGTAATATAATTCCTCAAGTACGAAAGGCATTTCTGATGGGGAGAACTAACTAGTGAGCACCAAAAGCGTAAACTCCCTACATTAACAACAATACAAAATTCTAGAATTGCTAACAAAGTCAACTCTGCTACTAAAATATTACGTGTATTTAAATTGTAATATTCCCGTTCATCATAACACCTTCCTGTTCAATTTGCGAGTTAAATTATTCAAAGGTACGCTGCATGACCATATAACATAATTACTGATCCGTTTCAGTGCAATAACATTGTATGCAGTTTTCCAATCTAATTTAATGCATGCCACCCAGCGGTGGGGTTCGCTATGTTAGAAGAATTTTTTAAATACGTGTTCTATATTGTTTCTATTATATGTTTCTTTTATTATTTTAATCAATTAACTTATTTTCTAGGATACATGGATTTATACACAAATGACAGTATATGGGTTCGACTCCCACTCGCGGAGAATGAATCGTTGCCGTTTTTTTCGTTCTAGCAACCAGGTAAAGCGCGTCATCGAGTTCTGCTACTCAACATACAATACCTCACAATGTGCAAAGTGGGAAACGGAATGTCTTAACATTAGGTTTCTTTAACTTATGGTTTTCTCAGCCTATTCTGTATTTAGTAAGATTCAGCAAAAAGCTACAAAAATTGAGAAAAAAATTACAGATTATATTTTCTAGATACATACGACAAATGAAAAACTACATTGAACGGAAATAATGAGATTTGGTCGAAACTTATTAATTTTGATCAAAATGAGTATTCTGAATTATTCATTATCAATCAGCCTGATATCCACTAGTTATTACGTTGCATTTGTTTACTTCATCTCATTATAACTGCATTTCGACGAGGAAATTATTGTAAATTGAACTCGTTTGTGCCGGATTAATTGCGGATAATGTCGCTGAGCGCTCGATGAGTGATCGGTGAAGCAATCGCTTTAACACTGTAGGAGTACGATACCAATGCGACACGACAATGCTAGAGTACTTTATTTTTATTGTTTTGTTTTTAGGGCAGACGTGTCAATTTTAAAGAAAAAACAATAAGAATATCGTAAAATTCGCTTATATGAAATGGGCTATATGGACTAAAAATAAATAATAATTAGTAGTTCAATTTTTAGTGATATTAATTATTCAAGTGTGAAACTAGTTTTATTGCTTTTGAAAAACTTGTCTAAATTGATATTTATAAGTAAAAACAGAACATTAGTAAATTCATCTTTACGTCTGCCTGTAAGGAGTAGGATTTATTTTTGTATCCATACAAACTATATACTCGTAAGCTAAAATGTGATCGTTGTCTATATAGAAAATTTATCAAAAAAATATTGTTAGCGATAATTATTCACAATAAATACTACATAATTCTTTAAAATAATATTTTTAATTAATCCTAAGCTCTCTATTCTAGTGTGATTTTTTTTTTAAAAAGAAAGATAAGAGGAGCGGATGGTTTCTGACACTGGTTGTTCTCTTCCTCCTCTGTTTAGGGGAGATAAAGCTTGAGAAATGTTATAAATAGCTAATTATTCTCAATTCAATTCTTTCAGCTGTTTCATTCCTTTGTTTGATAGTTGATATTATGTACATATCGCAAGTCCATCGTAGAATTAACAATTTCATAAAATTATCGAGCATATTACGAACTGGTTGCATTTCGTGAAAGTATAAATTAAATTTGACATCATTTTATCGTTAACGTGTAACGATTTTGCTATAAACTTATAAAAAAAGTCTTTGATATTTAAGTAGCTTTGTGTGTAGAAGTTAACACAACTTCTATGTTTCAAACGTTTCAGTTACAGCGTGCCACTGTATCGAGTTACCTCATTGGTCACAACGTCCGCCCGCCCATCTATGCGTCCTTTATCCCATGCCACAAGATTTTCTATCTAGGTGTAACTTTTTTTTGAATTGCGATATGCAATCTCTCCATATATATTAATCTAAAGCATGTTAATAATTTAATCTTAACTAAGAGCCTAGTAATAGAATTTACTGCTTATTTCAAATAGGATTTACATATTTTTATGATTTTTAAAGTGTTAATCCACACTGAGGATAGAAAAAATACTTAAAGAAAACATATAAAATTTTGAGTTCAAAATTTTATATGTTTTCTTTAAGTGGGGAAGCGGGACTCGAACCCAGCTCAGTGATGAGAGCGCCTGCACGGTTCGCAGAAGGGCGCGGGTTCGAGTCCCGCTGCGTTCAAATTTTTATATGTTTTCTTTAAGTAAGATTTGCATATTTTTTATTACGTAGCACTGTGCCATGTAAATATTCTCTCACATTTAAAATACCCATACGAAATATATCATATAAAATTACGCTAAAATGAAATATGTTCGATTTAAATTGATGTACACTGTCCCATATTAATGCTGCGATAATACGTTATGCGGTTGAATATTAATGCAGTAAAAGATACTTTTACGTGAGTGTACAGTAAGTATACAATATACCTATTTTATATGTAATTACTGGAGGAGGTATTGTTATTGTGCACAATAATTGACTTTGGGCTACTGAATCGAATAATAATGATTTGGCAATTTTATAGGTATATATACATACTTGTTTAAGATATAATTATATATATAGTTTGGAAAACTTTAGAAAAGTTGAATTTTGAACGTATTAAAGCAATGGCGTGTCTGTTTTTAGTTAGAATGGAAGGTTATATTCGCAGTAAATAATTTTTCCCTTTAATTATTTTGATATATCCATCCCAATTAATTTTTTTATCTACCGAAGAGTACGCAACGTACACTAACGGCCTTATTCATAAAAAGTTATAGCATGCTTAAAGGCTCGTTATAGAACAGATGTCAAAAAACGTTATTCATAACAGCATTTTAGTGCTAATCAGTTCTATAAACCTATCATAAAGTTATAGAACTGAGAACCCTACTATAAGAGTGTTTTAACGTCCAAAGATGGCCGATTCATGTAACAGCTGATTATAGCTCATACTAATATGAGCATTGATATGACGTCGTCGAGTCGGTTGTCATCAAGAGTGTCAATTTCAGTTTCGTAAACAAAATATTATAACAATTGTCATTTTGTTCGATATTTATTAACTATATTTAGTTATTAACAAGTTTATTAATAATAAATTCTACATAAGATAGGTGCACAGAAATAGGTAATACTTGTCCACGTCTAAACAATTTTCAATTCTTTGTCGTTTTACTTCTTTTGACTTTATTTTTTAAAAATTAAGTAAGTTTATAAACTAAAATAAAATAAACATTCGTGTTTTTGTGATAACATCGACGTAAATCAAGCCGGTTTATGTCAAGCCAGATCCAATAATATATTTTTGTACGTAATATTATCTGTGGTCATACTATGTCGATGCGTTTGTCACTTATCATCTGTGGATTTACTAATATTTTCGGCAACTAGTCGACCGACTTCAGTTTAGTGGCAACATTGAGAACTTATAAGTCATATTAGTGACACTTTAGTTATAAAAGGTTTATAGAGCGTTTATGAATACAAACATTTATAGAACATTCTATAAGCTTTTAGAGCGTTTTAACTAAAGTATACTTAAAACGTTCTATAAGACTTTTTTATGAATAAGGCCGTAAGTATATTAGCGTTCTAAAACTCGGAATCCAATGTCTAGATTTAAGACAACGTATGCAGGCATCATAATAGAAAGTGTGAAGCTAAAAAAATATTATATTCAAATAATATAGAGGCTTTTAAATATTAATATTTATCTTAAGCAAATTGCTCATTTTTTATTAAGATTAGCTTATCTCGCTGGTAATGGGTATTTATAAAAAGTGACTTCACGAATTTTGAGACATACCTATTCAAAAGAGATAAAGATTAATTTATAATATATTCTAAATACAGAGTTGTATAAACGAGTATTAGTTTTAAATATAACCGCAAATTATGATATGCAGTAGGTCATCATATATGTACGCATGTTATCTTAAAATATTATACAAACATATATTACTTGAAAAAAAAAAAAAAAAATATATATATATATATATATATATATATATATATATATATATATATATATATATATATATATATATATATATATATATATATATATATATATATATATATATATATATATATATATATATATATATATATATATATATATATATATATATATATATATATACCTATTATGTTTTTTTAGCTTCACGCTTTATCCCACACATGGCAGCGTAGGCAGAGGGAACTGCAGGAACCATATGAACCTAGTGTTAACACATTCCGTTGCTTAGTCCCTGCTTTCTCCGTCCCCGCTTTCCACCCGCCTTTTTCGAGCCATTGCGTCTCGAAAACTTCTAGAGAGGAGGCAATGGAAATAGAAAACTTCATCTTCCCCGAGTGGGAATCGAACCCACGAACTGTCACGTTTACTCAACATGTTCAAATGTGAAATATAATTTTTTGCTTTATCGCATTGTAGGTGCAAACAGGCGATATATATATTTCATATGATATGACATTGGTATGACGTCCTCGCACACAAATTGAAGGATTAAGTCGTTCTCAATTTCGGTGTTATCAGATTGCAAATTTCGGTATCCGAAATGCTAATCCATTGTTGATATTCGTGGACAGTAAGCATTGAACTCGTCATTATTTATTTTAGCAATTTTGTATTTCCGTAAATTTTTGATGATAATTTTAGTATAGATGTGGATTAATTTTGGGTATAAAATTATGATAGTAGTGTAGATAGTGCTTACAAAGTTCCATAAGGTAAAAAGACGTATCTATTATACGGAGAAATCATGGAAAATATTTAAAAAATATCTAAAAAACATTTTAATCACCAGTCCTCTTCAAATAATTTTTATACTTGCTATTACTGATATTTCTATTATTTGGCAAATTACTGAGAGTGACTTAGAACTAACTGATTGGTATACCAATAATTCAATAGATGTAATAGCTTAATTATAATCGAAACATGCATTTATCTTTATGCGCCCATTGTAGTGCAGTAGGACAGCGTTAGATTTTAATGCTATGATATTTTCGACTACACTTTCTCTGGGAAATTATCTTGTGCCTAGATGTTAAATTCCGCATTCTGCACACGATGTTTTAAATTTGGGCAAAAAACGGAGAGCGGAGAGTCTTAACAATAAATCACCTTATTTGTCCCCCGTGATAAAGCGTGAAAGAAACGTGAAACGTGACACCGAGAAAGGTGAAACGTTTCTATTGTGAATCTACAATATGCGTTAATTTAAGTATATCCATCTAGCAAGCTCAAACAAGACATGTGTATAGAGATATGTATATATGAATAAATCATATACATATATGATATAGGTTACATATAAGGAATTGTAAGTTGAAGAAAAAACTGTTAGAATATACAAACCGGAGTGAATGACCTCACTTGACCTATGTGAAGAAACAGGAGAATACATTGAATAAATATGGTTGTTTTATTGATTTAACAATTTTATATGAGTCTGATAAGATTTTCTCAAAATTTTTATGTATATTGTAATTAATTAATTTATACTTAATTAAAAAATAATCATAGTTAAGTAACTTTAGTTTTAAATATTATTTTAACATTTTTTTTATAGCTTCATGCTTTATCCTGCACATAGCAGGGTAGACAGAGGGAACTGCAGGAACCATACGAACCTAGTGTTAAGACATTCCGTTGCTTTAATCCCTGCTTTCTCCGTCTCCGCTTTCCGCTGTTTTTCGATGCATTGCGTGCTGAGTGGCGGAACTCAACGCCACACTTTGCCTACAGTACTAGTTTTTAACATTTATTAAGTTAAATATTTTTAATATAAATGAAATTGATAAAACAAATAGGCTTTAAATATTAACTTTTTTATGATGGAGCATCTCGTAACTTATACTATGGATATCACACCAGTTTTGGGTTTAAATTAATTAATAATAAATTAAAAAAATGTGTGCTTAATTGTATGTATATGCTTGCATATGATAATTTCTAGAACTAATGAACGCAAATGAATGAAACTTTTTTTTAATTTTTGTTTTATAGCTAATAAACCTGACGATCTATATTATTTGGCAAATTTTGTTTTGGAAACCGTTACACCTGATGTAGAAACTTAATGAATCGTCTAAATAAGAACTGCCATTCCTTAGAATAGACGCTTTAGCAAAAATTGTTCAAGATGACGAGCAGTTTCAGTTGACATAGAAAAAATATTATAAAGAACACGTAATAGCCCTAATTTATGGTTACGTCAAAATAGTTTTGAAACTTTTTATACATGCTTGAAAAGTAAATAATAGAGTGAGAGTGAGAGACAATCATACTTATTTTTATCCTTAAAAGAAAATTAAAAAACTTTTTGATTTCAGACCGTTCGCACACTCCTCTCGTTTGGATCCGTTAGAGTATGAGCTGGCGGCTGCCGACATAGGCTCCGTGAATTGGCAAGAACGATGTCTGGAGCTACAGCTCGAACTGCACAGGAGCAGGCATCAAGCGACGAGAGTTCGTGACATGTTGAGGGATAAGGTAAGCTTTACGAAATACACCTTTAGTATACTGTATACAAATATCGAAAATATTATTATTAGATCATATAATTTTCATATTTAAAATGAGATTATTGAAAAAGTATTTGTAAATAAATAGATAGACATACTCTTTATTGTACACCCATATGATATGACAGAAACAGTATTTAGATAAAATGTATAAGAGGCGACCATATTGCTATAACAGCGATCTCTAATAATAATAATATAAGAAATTAAATAATATAATAAATTAATTTATTTTCTTGGTCGTCTGTTATATGTAAAAGCTAACGGTGTCACGTTGTTAGAACTCACTGCTGGCGTTCCTCTAGGTAACGGTTTTTCTCCACTTCTTTTTTCTATTTTTACGATTAATATTTCAAAATTTATTCGTTCTTTTAGCCTTTGTATATAGATGGCTTGTCCTATAAAGTAAATATTTTTTCCTCATGTATGTTTTAGTACAATAAAGAGTATTAATATATACCATTATTAAAATGTAATCATGTCATAAAATGTGACAGTAGTTCTGAAAGCGTTGATTACTATTATTCTTTTTTATATGCAAATTAATACTATGAAACGTATGAAATTAAAAATATATTCGAATAATGCAATTCGAACGATACGTGATCATGTGCAACGATGCTTAACTCGAGTTCAACTTGAACGTAACTGAAGTAACCTCACTGAGTGACAAATGCATATTTTAAAAATGTATAACCTTTTTATTTTGTATTAATTATTTGAGCTTTTTTGACGGATATTAACACTCTTTTATTAATAAAAAGCTTAAGCGTTATGCTATTTATATAGGTTCCAATCGTAAATAAAAGGTAGTAACTTATTAATTTTTGACTTTGATTATATACTAACAAAGAAAGCCGGTCAATAAGTAGTACAATAACGCATGGTTTTTTATTTTTTTCTCTGTTTGATTAAGAAATTTTGACTCTTCTCTACCAATCGGCTATACCAAAAAGGTAGCAAAAATTCAAACTGTCTGAAAAGCCTGTATAGAAATTTAAGAGGCAAGCAATTAGAACCTATACAAATATTTGTTGCCTGTTGGGCATCTTATATGGGAAAATAAAACATTATGATTTTTATTTTGTTATAACATAATATACCATGTATAAGAGATAAGTAGGGTTACCATGTTTTAGAGTTACCTTGGTGACTGGTGGTGGCCTATTATATGAAATCCCCGCAAACAATGTCGAGGGAAACAATAACTACAAAATAAAATGTAATTTTAATACATTCACGATTACTAAATTTGACATCCACAAATACTCTCAAATTGCAGTAAAAATTTTTTATTACTATAAAGTAGGCTTGTAAAAAACTGGCATTATTATACATGTTATATTCACATTAAGCTCATATATTACTCTACAAATTAAATCGAAACATTAAAACCGCTGAGTAATTAATAAACACAGTTATCGCTTAGCCTTTATTAAATTGCCCAATTTTAATTTGAATCGTCCATACTGTTGCGGCATTAAGCATAATGCACTAATTTATCATTCGCCTCATAACAGTTTATTTTGTTCTTCGTTAATAAACACAGAATATGTGTATATGTAAATATATGTACGTATACACATATTTATATCTCACTTTATATAAGCTCATAAGCACGATGGCACAACGTTGTTTTATTTGGAAGCTTTTTACATGGACTTGAATTCCTTTTATTGAAATTGTTATATATTAAAATTTAAAAAAGTCGTGTGTTAAATATTATTACCATATAAATGATTTCATAAACTCAAATTGGAATTTTTTGGCAAATTAAAAAACAAAACAAAATAGAGAAACTCCCACTGAGTTTCTTCTGCCAAGTCTTCTCAGGTCCCAAGCATTAACATTAGCGAACTGGTGGTAAATTAAATAAATTATTTGTCGTTCAAAAAGTGAAGCCTCTATCGTCTTATTTTGAATAAAATAATTTGACTTTGACTATGATAACTGCTTCGCCAGTATCATTTTTTTTTAAATCGTGATAGATTACACGCAACTATAAACTCTTTAAACACTTTAAGAGAGAAGGAGATGGATGGAAACGTAAAAAAATAAATAACTTGTCTTGTAATATTTGTCATTATATTGCAAAAATTTGTACCTAAAAGCAAGGACTATTTCCGATGTGTTTCAAAGATATAGACACAAGTTTCAGCCATAAACGTGATTCCATCAAACTTAAGTTGCCTGGAAAAGATTCACTTTATCCCTTACAGATTGATATCGGCCGTTTGACGTCGTAAATAATAATATTGAGGTTAAAGGTGAAAAATTCGTCATATAATGTCAACGTTATTTCGCGTTCCAGTACAAAAAATATTTGTTTTTATATATTTAGAAATAAATTGAATTTTCGATATATATCATGTAAATATATATAATATCGTATAAAGTTTAAATATAGTATATATGTGTAACACTCGTTTAAGACCAATATTATTAATTTTCACCTCTCAGCAAAACTGTCTTATGAAGCAGTGGTTGTTTTCTTATTTATACAGTCCAATAGCGCTTGTGAAAATATTATATATTCTATTATGATATGATTATGGTATGATATTCGAATATAAAAAACTTAATTTGAATTTGAATTTATATATTATTAAATTACACTTTTCTGATTTAACATTTTATTGCGTAAAAGAGAAAGAAAGATCTTTTTCTTTTTTTTTAGCTTCACGCTTCATCCCGCACATGGCAGGGTGGGTAGAGGGAACTGCATGAACCATCCGAACCTAGTGTTAAGACACTCCGTTACTTAGTCTTTGCTTTCTCCGTCCCCGCTCCGTCCGGGGACGAAGCGGATCTTTCTCGTTTAAAACAAATTTATCTAATAATGCTATCGTGTAGCTGTGTGATGAAAAAATGTCTAACCGTTTTCTTTCCTAGTCTCTTTTGTAAGCAAACAATATATCCAATTCGAAAAACAAGCAGAGAGCGTTGATAATCTTTCTTTCCACTTTTCCTATTAAAATCAAGCGTGTCAAATCAAAGCGAAACTCAAAAAAATAAGATGAATAAAATGTAGAAATAGGAAATAATTTACTTTAGTAAATTAAAAAATCTAAACAAATCTTAAATCTGCATACATTAAGTTCAGTCATCATTATACCATAATGACCCCATAGATCAAGTTGATAATAAAGTGCTTGACCCCAGCTCCATTGTCAGTAGAAACCTATGCATAATATATATAAACACTTAAAGAAAGCGTATTAAAATTTGAACACATCGGGTTTTTTTTATTTTTATGTTTTCTTTAAGTATTTTTTCTATCCTGTATGGATTGACACTTTAAAAACCATAAAAATATGTAAATAAATGCTTATGATAATAACATTACGATTGATTTGATTGATTAAGATTATGGGTAGATTTTTCCTTATTTGTAAGGTCTACGTCACAATTCACTACCATTTCCATTTTACGTTAGCATAGACAATGCGCAGTTTGATGCGTAACGTAACACAGCGCATTGTATTATCAGAATAGATGAGTATAAGATTAGTGACAAATAAAGGTAAGGGGAGGTAGGTACAACTTCGAATACAAAGTGATGAAGCTATTGGAGGAAAGTCACTTAAGAAGTATGAGGACCCTCCCCAGTGGGAATCTATGGATAGAATTAATGACAGTGGCCTAGATGAAAGAGATATTAAACAACCGCAGCTTTGAGCTAAAGTATAAAGTAGAAAAATAAACATATAATAATATGTTATAATTATGTTGTAAAATATATTATGTTTTCGTCTGACATTTAAAATTACATTTCACACAAAAACTTTTACTCAATAGAAAAGCTTAAATCTGCATGCTTATAACAGAATAGACAGAGCAAATCCAATATTAAAATTATACCTGGTTTTAATGTAATAAATTACCTAGCAACTTTTTTACATACAAAGAAAACCTTTCTACTTCTCCTAAGATAAAACTTTCAAAGTATCCTTTTAAATTCAATAGCAATAGCGTCTGTTTAAATCCAGAAGTTAGCCGCGGAACCGTCATCTGTTCTTTATAGCGCGGGGATTTAATTTCGCGTGACATTATTCACATTCCCGGTAAGTTTTTACGTTTCGAAATATCACGGAAAAGAGTTTATGATAGATGTTTGATCCATTTTTCATAACGTAATGCGGAAACTCTGTAGTGGATATAGAAGTGGCTTTATATTGTTTTTTTTTTAATAGAATTGTAAGCGACAGTTTATGGGTTCGATTCCCATTCGGGAAGAATGGATTTAATTTCTATTTTCTTCGTTTTTTTTTCAACAAGATAAGTGCTGCATTGAGTTCCACACTCAATACGCAAACCTCGAAATGTGGAAGGTGAGGGCAGAGGTTCCCTCGGTTGCTACAGTTCATTCTACCTATCTTGTTTTGCGCAGGATAAAGTGTGAAGCTAAAAAAATGTTTTTAAATTTATCTAATTTCTAAGTAAGTGTATCTTACAAACTACTGTTGAAAGATAATAAATATATAAGTGATAAGCAAATGTGCCTTATATTTTGTGACGACATATAGGGTACCTTTTACCCTCTTCACTACTCCTTCCTTCTCTCCCGGTTTCTCCATTTCAAACTTCGTTAAAATAATTTTTAAGTTTGTTTAAAATAAACAAACATACATATTTTTCCTTTATAATATTAGTATAGATATCATTAGAATTACAATTATTTGATACACAATGCGTTCCTCTATAAATATAGAAGTATTTTAAATTTCACATACTTTTTTAAAGGTTACTTGCAACCGATCAATTCTGAGACCTAGACAGCTCTTAACGTGCATGTGAAGCGTGAAACGAATCTTTTAAGTGGCATCTTCAAAGTCATCTCCTTCGCCCCATTAGTGCATAGTCAACGACTCATATCTTAGCAAGCGCGAACATTCTATACGAAAACTTAATACTCTATAAATTTTCATATTGGAGAAAAATACAACGTATTTTAAGTATAAAATATTTTTATCCTAGAAGGGATGAAAAATAATTGTGCCAATCAAGTGTTCCTCGTGGCGCAAGATCATTAAACAAGATAGATATCCGTTTTTCACAAACAAACCCCAGCGTTGAGTTACGCAATTCAACACGCATTGTCTTATGAGCGGACAACGGATGGTATATGCTATAAAATGTAAAAATATATATTTGGTTAGCGGTTTTTCTATCCACAATTTACTTAAATTTAAAAACTATATTACAATAGTTATTTAGGATAATACAATAATAAACGCTTTTTGTGCTTACTAGACTAAAGAGAGAGAGAAGAAACTGCTTAGCATTCCATGGATTCACCGTGCGGGTGCCGGGCCCATCGCGTTGTAGGAAGAGGAGCTCCGATCAGCGCTTGGGACTTGCGACCCAAGTGTAGGTTTAAAGGGGCCCCTTTAAAATGCATTAACGCTCACCTTCACTGTCCGAGCTCCTCCCACTACCTAACCAAATTCGAAAAGATTCTGCTAATGCCGCCTTTGAAGTACGTTCTAGAAATGTATTAGTAATAGTTCTAGACAGGCCGAGATCTTTTAGCAAGCTAAAGAGAGATTTCGCTGTTATACCTCTCGCTCCTACTTCTACCGCGTATGAATTTACTCTAAACCTATTCCTGGTCAGTTCGTTAGTAAGCTCGAAATATTTATTAAGTTTGAAGCTATGACTTTTAGGTATATTAGTCTCCCACGGAACTGTAAGTTCTACCAGTACTACGCGTTTTAGGTTTCGAGAATAAAGAAAAATATCAGGTCTGGATGACGAAACACCAATGTCCTCAGGGATTTTATACTGTTTCTCATACGTGTCCATCAAAAGAGTCCAATCAGGAGCTGGATCTAATATTGAGAAAGGTTTTTGCGTGTGTTTTTTAACAGAACCTTCTTTCACAAACTCTGTTGAACGTTTGCTGGTTGTAATGTTTCTCTGTGCTCTTGCTACTGAAAGACTAACGGCTTCACGTATAATTTCTAGTACCTTGTCATGGCGCCGCGAGTATTGACCACTTTCCAGGAGTACCCTACACCCCACCAGCATATGTTTAGCTGTCCCCACTGCCTCTTTACAGATGTAGCAAGATTTATCGGTAGCTTTACCCCATCTCACTAAATTACTTTGATCTGGAAGAGTCATTTGGAACGCATTCAGGTAGAATTTTAATAGTGCTGGAGACCAGTCATGAATTAGGGTGCGCCATTTTAAAGCTAAAGGGATACAAAATTCTCCCAGAGTAAGCCACTCGTTTTGCATTTCTAACCCCATTGCGTGCATCTTATATCTATCATTCTCGTCTTGCCGTATAAAAGATTTTATTATGTCCATATCTTGAACTTTCCTCTTTGATCCTAACCCTACTTTACTTGATTGTGCTCCTATCATAAATTGTTTATGGAACTTAAGTCTTGACTCGAGCTCTGGGACACTTCTGTCTTTTGGAAGTGAGGTAACAATCTCATCTCGTGATTTTCCCAGAATATGTGTTTTGGCAACTCTTAGATGTTTATAGAGCTCCGATGGTTTCTTTAATCTCAACCCAAAGTTATTTTTTTCCCTAAATAAGGTTGAGGTGTCTGCCGAATGCGCTAGCCCAAGCCAAAACTTCAGTATCTTTATGACTCTTGCATCTAACTTAGCCAAGAGGGTTTTATTAAAATCATATACGAGGAAAGGCCAATTCAGACGTGATGTTAGAAAATTGTCGTATATCCAAACTTTTTTGACATTACTTATAGGTTGATGTTCTACCTTTTCAAGATCTGTCAAAAAGCTGTCGACTAGTACATCTAAAGATGGAGTACGGCCTTTATAATCTATTTTCTTGCCGAGAAATTTAAAAGGTGCCGCTTCGGAAACTATTTTAAGTCCCGGATCGTATGAGGTATATTTAGTGTTTCGTCTACCCAGACATAAGCAGTGACACTTACTAGGTTTTGTCCTCATTCCCTTCGTCCACGCACAAAATTCTTCCACTTCATCCAATAGCAGCTGACATTGCTTTGGATTCCTAGTAAGTATCGCGAGATCGTCCGTAAAAGCAAGAATGGATTCTGTGTATTTATTGTTTAACTTAAACCGATAACCCCATTTTCTCTCATGTTTAATTAAATTATCTATTAAAATATTTATGACGATATTAAATATTATTGGGGATAAACAACAACCCTGGAAAAGACCTACTCTATAGCTTAAAGGTTTTGAATTACCGTTTTTTGAGGTTATAACGAATTTTAATTTTGAATAGTATGACGCGATTATGTTGCTTACTATTGTAGGAAAGTTGTACCATTTTAAAGCAAACATCAATAGATCGTGTTGTACTGATCCGAACGCGTTTTCTAAATCTATCCAACATACCGTAATTTGCCTCTCACACTTTCTGGCGTCTTTTAAGCTTTCGGTTAACAAAGTATTATGCTCCAGGCATCCAGAAATTCCAGGTAGGAACCCTTTCTGGTAGTTCGGCCTGAAGTACCTATTGCTAATCATAAAATGGGTCATTTTCGTTTGAAATATTGAGAAAAAGATTTTAGACAAAGTATTCGTAATATCTCAGTATCTAATACGAATACATTCACAGATGTGAGTGTTCTGTATCAACGGAAATACTATACTAATTCGGGCATGACGATGTCAAAAATAATTGTGAAATTACATATTTAAAGAATACGCCTATGGACGCCATATACTCCCGCCGTGCAGGTCTTTCTCGGGTAAACGTCGACGGTTGCCGAATGAAACTTGTGTCTTCTATTGAGACCACCCTCAGTAATGTCTCATTGTGGGGTGAAAGGAATCTTGTTCAATTCAACCCCCATAAGACTCCAGTTTGCGGGTTAGCCACTAAAATAAACCTCTTTGTCGTGTCACCAGTTTTTGAGAACACTTCTCTTAAAGCCTCGCCTACTATCAGTATATTAGGGCTCAGCGTTTTGAATGATTGTCAGTATCGCGATCATTTGGATAGCAAGGCCAAGCTGGCCGCGAAGAAACTGGGTATTATCGGTACTTCACGCCTGCACACCAATTATTTCTGTATAGAGCCCAGGTTCGGCCTCACATGGAGTATTGTTCGCACCTCTGGTCTGTTGCACCCCAGTATCAACTCGAACCATTTGATCGCATACAGCGTAGAGCCGTTCGTATCTTTGGTGACCCAAATATCTGTGAAAGGCTAGACACTTTGGCGCTGCGTAGAGACGTTTCTTTACTGTGCGTCCTCTACCGCTTATTCCATGGAGAGTGTTCTGGATCTGATGCCTGCCGCTGAATTCTCCAACCGCACAGTACGACACAAATTAAAATATCATCCTCACCATCTGGACACGCCCCTTTGCCTTGTCCGTCCCATAAAAAAAATAGGCTTAGAAAAGAAATAGGAACATGTAATTGAAGAAACAGAAGAATAAATTGTTCAAAAAAGCTCTTCAATTAAACAAAAGTAACGGAATCCTTTTGTTTAATTGAAGCCATGAGAGAGTTGAGCCATTAATTTATTAAATTTATAACACTTTATAGTGGTTATGTATGAGTATATATAAGAATTTTTTTTATATTTTGACGTATATGTTACATGCAATTATTGTTATAAGACGCAAGAAACTATTAACACGTCTTTTGAATGAAAAAAATCTAATATTCTAAAATTTCTCCCTAAAAATATTGACAACAAGTAAATTTTTTATATTAAAATCTCGTGGCGCAGAGGCGCAACGTCTGCCTGTAACGCGGCTATGCAACGGTTTCTGGGTTCGATCCCCAGTCGGGGAAGATGGATTTTTCTATTTCCATTTTCTTCTCTCTGGCAACTAAGGCAAAGCGCGGCGTTGAGTTCCGCCACTCAACACGCAATGCCTCGAAAACGGCGGAAAGTGGGGACGGAGTAAGCAGGGACTAAGTAACGGAGTGTCTTAACACTAGGTTCTAATAGTTCCTGCAGTTCCCTCTGCCTAGCCTGCCATGTGCGGGATAAAGCGTGAAGCTAAAAAAGAAAAAAAATCTAAGCGCATGTGTACTGATTTATTTGATATTTGAAAAGGTATTCAGTATTAAATGACCTTATTTTAACTGAAACATTCTTATGATATGTTTGTAACATACCAAATCTACCAACCAATCTTACCAAAGGAAACTGCTAGTGAGTAAAAGTTAAACAAACAAAGTAATAATCTTAAAGCTGAAATGTGTGATGAGATAACTTTTTATATCTTACCTTTGTAGACCTTTTAGCAATTGAGGATAAAAATCTGTACAAAAAAGAGAAACTTTAGGTGAAATCATTAGGAGAGCAATAATAGACGATTTGACAATGAATCTATAAGGATCTGAGTGGCTGAAGTTTTAATTAAGCGGAGTGGAACGTTCAGGGCACTTGATAAAGTTTAGCGACTGTCAACATTTTACTGTAGGATTTGCGAACAATTAGTCCACAGGGAGACAAAAACAAGTGTAAAAACTATTTAAATCAATATGAGGACCGTCGAGGCGTAGAGGCGTAAACGTCTACCTGTACACGTGACGGTTTGAGGGTTCGATTCCCACTCGGGAAAGATAGATTTTTCTATTTCCATTTTCTTCGCTCTGGAAATTAGGCAAAGCGCCGCGTTGAGTTCCGCCTTGATTGGCGGTCACGCAATGCCTCGAAAAAGGCAGAAAGCGGGGACGGAGAAAGCTAAGCAACGGCGTGTCTTAACACTAGGTTCATATGGTTAGGTTCGGTGGTTATGGTTGATTGGTAAAAAATTGGAGCTTAGTTGACGCTGGCATTTGTGGCACTTGACGCTTGCCAACTGTTTTCATATGCCATTTGTTATCACTTAAATTGTTGATTTATTTCAAATCAGTTTTAGAGTGATAATATTGTCGGATAGTTTTAATTCAAATATTTCCTCGAGTCGAGCTTGATAACTGATATGGTCACCGTCTAATGACGGTTATGGCGGACCGTCTAATATCAAATTAAATATTAATATTTATGTAAAAAAAAATAACAATAAAAAAGTGTTTATGTGTACATATAGTATGTAATATTTTATACAAAATATATATTGTATCTATATGCGATTATATATACATATGCTTTTCATCACACAATACAAAAGTTGTAAACGAAGAAGTTGCTAATTTGCCGTTTTCACGCGTTTTACTTATTTGTATTTTTCTATAAATCAGTGATGCATAATAGCGTGTAATACAAAAAGAAAACAAAAATTATACTGACGTAAAATTAGCCAAATACAAAATTATTGAACAAACAGTATATACATTTATAAAGTAATAGCTAAAACTAAAATAATTTAGAAACAAAAGTAGTAATTTATTTTTAGATGGCACTAGCTACCATGTTTCAACAAAATAGATCTCCATAGTGGAACTCCTTTATTACGTGTACATTTTATTACAGTACAGTACAGCCTCATTCAACAGCATATACGTATACGCAAAAGCACAAGCATGGGCAAGATATTTTTATTTGACAATACTAAATCTTCTTTTTCATAGGTTAAATCTAGAAAGCGGTCGTGGTCGTCTTTAAGAGTTTGTGGTGTAACAAGACACCTCACAATTTGACGCCATTCATCACAGATAATAATAAATAATAACAAATGAATAGGGGCAATGGTTCTAGATTTTTACCTTAATAAAAGAAATACAAGTACACAATGAAATCTTTATCGATATTCCAGATTTTATACAGTACGATATCGATATTTATTAACAAATAATTGGTCTATAGTGTATCAAGAGAATATTTCAAACAAGCAAAATATAAAGCCATATAAACGTTTAGTTTACAAATTATCTACTAAAAAAACTCTATAAATAATATATTCTAATTTCCCTATACCTGTTTGACAGTTTCATAAATCACGCGTAAAACTTTTATTTCGTTGCCAAATAAAATGCTTTACATATTTGTCAAAACTCGTGTCCGCTGTGTTCTTCCCGTGTGCATTGAATTTGTAGCGCTTTAGCTTTTACAAATCGCACCTTTGAAATTGCACGTGAGACATAGTGTAGGCTCATTCAGAGATTCAGGATTAGCTGCTAATATTACCTGATACATTGATTTATTAGAAAAATATTTACCGTGTAGTAAGCATAAATAACTTAGTGTTACTGTATTGATTTTCTAAAGCCTTTACATATATATGGGATAAGTCATATTTATTATCAGTGTCTTAGTATTCGATGCGTAACCATTTTTTTTTCTAGCTTCACGCCTTATCTCGCATATTGCAGGGTAGGCAGAGGGAACTGCAGGAACCATTTGAACCTAGTGTTAAGACACTCCGTTGCTTAGTCCCAGCTTTCTCCGTCCCCACTTTCCGCCTTTTTCGAGGCATTGCGTGTTGAGTGGCGGAACTCAACGCCGCGCTTTGCCTAGTTGCCAGAGCGAAAAAAAATGAAAATAGAAAAATCCATCTTCCCCGAGTGGGAATCGAACCCTCAAACCGTCGCGTTTACAAGCAGACGCTTACGCCTCTGCGCCACGACGGTCCTGAACCAACCATTTTTATAACATTATATGTTTTTATAGTTACTGTATTTAAATCGACTAAAATAAGGTACAGATACTTTTACACATCGAGAGTACTTGCTTATGTTATCTTATGAATTTACAAAGTATATTTTTTGTTCTAACTTTACTTGTATTTTACTCTTGGTTCCATTACTCTGTGCAAATCTCAAAAGGCCCATACATCACTTCACTACAGGCGTTCTCAGTTCCGATAAATCAATCGCTCCCAAATAGCTTCCAACTATTACAAATATTTTAATCTAAACTCATGAGCTATGAGTATGAACTACTTTACTATAGATTTGTAGCATATAGATGTAAAATGTGAAATAATAATAAACATTATAAAGTGGTGAGTTCGATTCCCACTCGGGGAAGATGGATTTTTCTATTTCCATTTTCTTCGCTCTGGCAAACTAGGCAAAAAGCGCGGCGTTAAGTTCCGCCACTCAACACGCAATGCCTCGAAAAAGGCGGAAAGTTGGGACGGAGAAAGTATAGCATCGGAGTGTCTTAACACTAGGTTCGTATGGTTCCTGCAGTTAGCTCTGCCTACCCTGCCGTGTGCGGGATAAAGCGTGAAGCTATAAAAAGAAATTATAAAGTGGTAATTTACCTCATAAAAAATAGTTTTAATAATAACAATATTTGTTAAAAACTCGCTTTATTAGGAGAAAGTAAAATATTGTAGATATTTGTATAATATCTACCAATTGTGTGATATAATATCAACTAACTGCTCAGGAAATCTAACATCTCTATTTAAACAGAAAGATCCTCTATATATATAATAATGCTAACTTCTATGAAATCCATTCAAAAATTTCACATTAGACATAAAAGCAACGCTTAGCGCTTAACACATATTGGCTAGCTTTTCTAAATCGAAAGAGCTCTAAATAGTTTCAATTTAAAAGATGGCAAATAGGTGCAACAGATTCAGTTTTATTCCCTTTGAGTTTCACTCGGATGCACTCGCCACTGGACGTATGAAATCAGCACCAGTACAGATGACGGGGAACTGTGAATTTGAAACTAGAAATGGTATGCGTTCGCTTGTTAGTTGTTGTATATGTTTTGTTATTTATTGTATATTTATTCTTTTAATTAGAGTAATTTCGAAAATTTTACATTACGTGTTTTTTTATGTAAGATTATATACTTATATATTTTTATAACATATAAGCTTTTAGAGTCTTTTTGTTTAATGAGTTCAAAAGCAGTAGTGCATTTCAGTACTTAAAACACCAATGTACTTATAAATAAAAAAAGTATTTTTTAATTTTTTATATAGTTCCACGCTTTATCCCGCTCATAGTACTCCTAGAACCGTGGGAACCTTGTGTTAAGACACTTCGTTCCACGTTTTTCATCCTTTCAAGGCAGGTGCGGAACTCAACGAGGCGCTTGCCTAGTTGCCGGAGCGAAGAAAATGGAAATTATACAATCTATCCTTTCCCGAGTGGGAATCGAACTCATAAACCGTCGCGTTAAAACAAAATTATTTTATATATATTTATTTCATGTATATTTCATGTTTCTTAATAAGAGAAACTCCAATATACTCGTATACATTCTGTTTCATATTGCCTTCCATTTTTTTCAATTAGGTTCAATCTGAGTCAGGGCGAAAAATGCTGAAGTCCCTTCTTTTATATTCTCTGAGCTAGAACATAGAAAGATACTGCAAATGGAATGGAGATTGTCTATCGCTTTATGTAACTGGCTCGTATGTATTGGATTTAAAGTGCTGTAAGTGCTTTTGTTCAGAGTAAATTAATAGAAGCTATTGGACCTAATTTGATATGTTAGATGGAGTTAGTATATTTGTTTTTTTTTTAGAATCAGATAGAAAAGTATTTTTATTAATAATTTAATATAATATTAAAAAAATACTGTTTGGAAATATTTCAAATGCAAACTATTGTACTAATGTTTATTAGTAAGATTCGAATAGATTATAATTTCAATACAAACTATCTATGAGCTTGGACCTATACACTAAAGTTAGAATAATAGTTAAAAATAATTTGAAATAATGCCTTACAGGAACACACATCTACGTATTTAAAAATAATATAGTACATTGAGAACCTCCTGGCTGAGCTAGTAAAATACCGGCGAAAGTATGATAAAATTTTATAACTTTTAAATTTACTTCATCCTATATAACTTTTCAGCAACATTTTATATTATCATGCACTTTTCATTGAACTTTAAAATTGAAGCTTCCGTCACGTTGAGCGTTTGAGCTCAGATTTTCACATATTTTTAGTAAAGTACAATATGTAACTAGCTAGCTCTGTAATCTCGCTTGCTTAGGACCGTCTCGTGTATCAGATGAAGGTTGTACCTATTTATGTCACTCATATGTTCTTATTTTTTTTCTTGAAATATTCTGCTATACGGGAATGTAATATGTTATTATAGGTATATAAATTATATTTATATACAGCCTGTCGTGGTGCAGAGGCATAAGCGTCTGCCTGTAAACGCGACGGTTTGAGGGTTCGATTACCACTCGAAGAAGATAGATTTTTTTATTTCCATTTTCTTCGCTCTGGAAACTAGGCAATGCGCGGCGTTGAGTTCCGCCATTCAACACGCAATGCCTCTAAAACGATGGAAAGAGGGGACGGAGAAAGCAGGGACTAAGCAACGGAGTGTCTTAACACTAGGTTCAAATGGTTCCTACAGTTCCCTCTGCCTACCCTGCAATATGCGGGATAAAAGCGTGAAGCTATAAAAAAATATAGCCTATCTTTTATAGACTTTTTAAAGAGTTGATTTAACACTAGATTGTTATTCTTAAAAAATAAATTACTAGCAATTGCTTCATCTGGATACACGTCGTTATTCCAATTATTTATCTCGCTCGAAGCAGATTAGGCAGGGGGAACCGCTGGAGCCTAGTGTTAAGACACTCTGTTCCCTGCCTTAAGGTCATAACTTTTTGAAAAATTATACTTACCGAGAATAAGATGAACTTGTACTGCCAATGTTATGTAATATTTGGAATTGATTTTCTTTCAGTAGAAATCTCTATATATTTTTGTGCATGGACACATTTCTACCAAAACAAAAAGATGACATTCAAGTATTACGCAAAACTGTTATCCAGAAAGTGTGGAGGCACGTTACGGGGAGGGTCGTGTCGGAATTTTTAATTCAATTATGATAGCGATCTTGTTTAATGACCGTTCTTTTGCAGGACGCTTTATGTCACCCCCGCTTAGCCCCTTGGATGGGACGTAAACGTTTTATATTAGGCACTATGTACTGTGTTACGATTTTCTTTGATTATTTTACATTGCAGTCGGATTTTTCAGTTTTGGTTTTTGTTTGAATTTTCATTTTGATATATCTCATTAATTATCTCACAATAGACACGCTGGCAGTAATATTTACATATATGAACAGTACTTACCGACATAATATTATGTTAATTATTTTTATGTCAGGTATTTCGAGACTCAGCGATATTTTACAGATTAACAAATTTCTCGACCCTAAAAATGCTTGTTTGATTAACAATATAAATTTTAAACCTGCTACCAATAAACTTTGTAAATGAAAAACATTAACCTGTGAATTTTATAAATGTAAGGGTGGCAAAATTCAATTTTAAAAAAAATAATATTGAAAACGTAAAAACGAAATCCCAATAAATGAAATTAAATTTGTAAGTCAAACTTGCTTTTACGGTGGATCGCTGGAAAAAATTTCATGGCGATAAATTTGTCAGGCGAGGCCAAAAAGTTTCATGTTAATTCAATCAAACGGCCGGTCTGGCTTATGTTTGATGAAGGAAAATCTCCGGTTCTGCCTTTTTTGATAATTTACAATATAATAGTGATTTGGGATTAAATAAGTAGGTCTTAGTACTTACCTGAGTTTTAACCTAGCTTATTCTTTTTTTAGTCTCCTTCTGAAATATCGAACAATTTACTTAGTGAAAGTAGTCAAATTAATTATACTTTTTACTGTTATGTTGCTAGTATTTCTATTAGGTAGGTAATTAATAGTTTAGTAACACAGAAACATCTTTTTGGGCCTGTTGTTTTTCTGTGTTTGGAGATTTTTCAGTATGGGGAGATATATTCTCAGGGAGAAAAAAATATTATCATTTTCATCACTCTGCCAACAAAAAGTACGATGTTGAGTTCCGCCACTCAACATGTAATACCTTGAAAGATGGAAAGCGTTGAAGAGTGTCTAAAAACGACTCACTTCAGCCTACGATTTCCCCTGCCTACCTTTCTATGTGTAGGATACAGCGTGAAGCTCTTAAAAATTGTAATTTCTGTAAATTTACACATCTATAACAATGAAACAATGAAAGTAAATTAGTCAGTACATTCTTATGTATAAGTATAAATAGTACAAGATAATCGTCCCAAAAAGAGAATTCGTGTTCCAAAAGAATTTATAACTTTGAATCAGGGGGAAAAGCATTGTTTGGCGTTCCGCGTTCTGACGGTTAATTTGCACATTAACGGCGAAAAAAAAGTTTTGTCCGAATAAATAAGTATTGTGAACAAAGGCTTCCTTCAACGTTTCAAGAGATGAATGCCCCTAGTAATGACATTTTTTAAAGGCGTTTTATATCCCGTTTAACTTTTGCTGTTATTTTCATCTGTACGTTGACCTACAAAGGAAAATTCGTATACATCTTATAAAGATATATAAGAGATTCCCTGCACAAATTGAACAGATGCTAAGAAGATAAATATATAGTAAATTTAATTTGTTTTTTTTTTTTACTACATAGTTGTTGCGATGTAAATTAAACAACTTGTAATATTTTCTCAAACCAGACGGTTTTTAAAACTGTACGTACCTAGTAAAAGTTAAATTCATTAATAAAAGCTTGCGAATTTATAAATGTTCTAGATTAAAAATCAATTATTAATAAGTAATTATTTCCATTTTAAATAAAAGATCCTTGATCAGTCGAATCGTTTGCATTCTGACATACATTATTGATATGTATTAAATAAAGACAAAGAAATAAAACTAAAACTTAGATAACCACTTAAAACGTGAAAATTGCATTATATTAAAAAAAATAAAAGCTCTAGTTAAAAATATTTACATACAACAAACTTATTCACAAAATATTTCGTCAATCAGAGAAAAGTACGCCTCAAGTTGACATCCGTGCTTGGAAAGTGCACCGAAGTTGCTAACAGCGATCAGTGCTCAGCGAGACGTATCCGCAGGCGGAATTATAAACTTGCAGACTTGTATTGTCAAATGAACTGAACTTATACTATATTATAGAATATTTCTATAAATGTCTGGCTTGAGAAAATATTATGGCTTTTAAGCACTCCAGATGCTTTTATTTGGAGTAAACTTTTTATTTAAAGTTGATTGGTCTTCAAATTTATTTTTAATGGTTGTATTTTTTCAAAATATGTTTTTTTCTAATATAAGGGAAATTTTCTGGTCAATTTTATTATACTTAATTGCTTTGTGAAGCAAATGATATTCAGCTTGTTTTTTTTATAGCTTCGCTTTTATCTCTCATATAGAATGGTAGGCAGAGGGAACCATTATGGGAACCTAGTGCTCAGACACTTCGTTGCTTAGTCCCTACTTTCTCCGTCCCTTTTTCGAGGCATTTCGTGTTGAGTGGCGGAATTCAACGCCGCACTTTACCTACTTTCCAGAGCGAAGAAAATGGAAATAGAAAAATCGTGTTCCCCGAGTGAGAATCGAACCCAAAAAACGTCGCGCTTACAGGTAGTTTCTGCGCCACGACGGTCTATTTCTTATTTTTTCTTATTATCAGTTGTGAATACTGTAACTTTCTAAGTGCAGTAATGTCGACCGATCTGATTCACACCGCAGACGTGCCCTCGGGCGGATGATAACAAACTGCACTGTCATGTAAATATGCCGTACCATATCTATATCTTGGGAGCTTTTTACTTGAACATAGATTTTTAAGGAGAGACCTTTTTAATTTTAATTTTTATTGGCTTAGGTTTTTCTTGTAAAATGTTAGGCTTAGGATATAACTTAATTTTAGGACACTCCGATGTCAAATTTCCGATCGAATTGTCAACGCCGCGCTTATTATCGTCATACAACTAAATAGTTTCATATACGTACAGTTGGCAAGCCATGACTGTAGCTTCCAATACCAAGTAGTATATACAAAGTATGTGTATATTTAAAGAATGATAAAATTAACAGTATGGTAAAATAAAGCACTGAAGTCTAAATTGACATTGCTAGTTTCATAAAATGGAAAAGAGGCTTAAAATAAGAAAATAAATAATAATAACGTAACGTCAAACATAGACCTAAATTATAAAGTACTGTATACTTTATAATTATTATTTTTTACCACCGTACTCTAGAGAACCGTCGTGGTGCAGAGGCTGCTGGTACACGCTACTATTTGTAGGTTCGATTTCACTTTGGGAGAAAGGATTAGTTCATTTCTATTTACATTCAGGCAGAGGCATTGCGTGTTGGCCATTCAACATCTCCATAGGCGAAAAGCGGAGAACGGAGTGTAGTAACACTAGGATCCCACGGTTCACCGTTCCCTCTGCCTACCCTGTTACGAGCGGGATAAAAAGTGAAGCTATTTTTTTATTTACCTTACACTATGTGCGAGCTATATGAAATAATATTTCTAATATTGAGAGCATTGTTTGTGTCAACGTCGCTCCAGTAGACATGCCCCGTGGGCGTGCAGATAACGAACTTGCATTCTAACTCCTTGTACCTGTTACAGTAGATATGTCAATTTTGAATTCTTATAGCTAAATGCTTCAATTCCATATTTCCATGGAATATTAAAAGTCGGTGGTCGTTCTATTGTATTTATGTTTTAGATTTTTTTCGTATTTTCTCTTTGGAACTTTTTAATTTTTCTTACTTATGTTACATCAAATCTAATCGAATAAATGTTTAATACGATGAAGGCTTAGAAAGTATTTTATAATATGTATAATTAAGCGTTAGTTAAATCATAACAAGTATTTCTAGGATATTTGTAGAAGTTATTTAACAGAAATTATACTAAATGAACTTTTCTTTTCAAAGAATGAAAAAAACCACCTGATTTAACCCCTTCTTTGCGTCGAATTTCATCATCACTTTATTTAGAGCTCTCACAAATTCTGAAAATGAGCCCTAGAGCTCCTTTAGTAAAATTGGAATAGTATACAAAATATAGGCGTTATATTAAGTAATATAACCCCTTAAGTTTGTATTCAAATTTGAAACTATAAAAATTTTATAGTTTATACATTTTCCTCGCTTCCAAGTTAAGATATGCAACGAATCGTGAGAGATATAAACTTTGAAGTATTGAGATAGAACTGCACAGTGACAAGAAGTTGAAACATTGTTACCTGCGATCGGAGTTAGTAGTTTGTATTTATTTCTATTTGATGTCGACTATCTTTAGTGCTTTTTGAAACTTTCACGTCGACACTTATTGTAACATTGTTGAAAATTGGACGAAAAATTTAAAATTCACCAGCCGTCTGAGTACAGGCAAGGGCTTATATTTTAAATTTATAAGATGTTTTTTTTAGTTTCACGCTTTATCCCGCATGCTTTATCACGTGTTGAGTGGCAAAACTCAACGCCGCGCTTTACCTATTTTCCTGAAGAAAATGGACATAGAAAAATCCATCTTCCCCGCGTGGAAATCGAACATTCAGGCGTTTACAGGCAAACGCTTACGCCTCTACGCCACGACTTTAGATTTAGAAGTATTTAAAGCTCTGACATGTTTTTCTTATTAAAAAAATATTTAAAATAGTAAGTTTTGTTTCTATTCATCAATAAATTCTAATATATATATATATATATATATATATATATATATAATATAACTTTTCAGTGACGAGTTGCTTTCTTTGGACCACCGTCGCCTTGAATGGACCACTAAGTTGCTATCATTGGACTTTGAAACATTTGTATTAATGGTCCAATGAAGGTGACTCAAATGAAACACAAAATAAGAATTACTTTTTTATTCAAATTTTTCTTCTTAAATCCAGTTGTACTGCTCATGTGGCTCTTAGTTGACGAAAACTTATATCTGAATGGTACTTTATGTATGCACAGTACGATTTTCCAGGAACTTCTTCGGTTCTGTTAAAACGATGTTTAATTTAATTTTTCTCAACTAATTGGAGGCAAGCACTTTGACAACTTTGGGAATAATATAAAAAAAAGAATTCGCCATTTCAACAACGTGTTTGCTAAGTTTAGTTTCTAAAGCCTCCGCAAGATCTACTTTTGATTCCACTATTTGAATTTCTTCGACTTTTTTTTTATTTTTCACATCTAATTGTCTTTTTAATATGGCTTTTGGAACGCCATATATATATATATATATATATATATATATATATATATATATATATATATATATATATATATATATATATATATATATATATATATATATATATATATATATATATATATATATATATATATATATATATATATAAAGCAGCTTGCCTTGATATATATGTAAATAAGTATGCGGTACCACTGGCTATATTATATCCTTAAGCAAAACCAAATCTGGCCATTATTGTAATTTATCTTATTTAACCAAATAAACCTTTGTCAACCGATGTCCATTAGCATAACTGCAGTTCAAATTGCCAACAAACTATTCAAAATTCATACTATTAATGCAAATACTCAAATGCAAAATGAATTTCTTAAGTTTCAATTACACGAAATGCCTTGAACATTCGCCCGACTTAACGTAATAACAGTTTGACGAAACGCCGCCTGCCTTCACCTGCCTCGGATTTTCCATATAATCAACTTATACTATTAACTTACACGTTGACACAGCGCGAGCTTTCGCATTGGAATCCTTAATTTGGAGTAGACTTTCAATATTAAGTTCGAAAAGGATTTTATTATTACGACATTTTTCTATATATGTATGTATATATGCTCGATTTAGTGTTTATTAAAAATGAAAGTAATTTATTGACAATTGTTTTCTTATTAATATTATTTTGTATAGAAGTAACTCATTAGAATTTTTTCATTCAAATAATAATGAAAAATATATATAAATAATATTAAAATAAAAATATATTATTATGCAAAATAATAATTTTCAATTTTATAATTAAATGAAATGTGAGGACCGCCTTGGCGCAGACACACAGTATGTACATGCAAACGTGACGGTCAGTGAGTTCAATTCCTACTCGCGGAGAAAGAAAAGTATTATTTTTATAAACCTTGGTTTGGCAACAGAGTACACTTTGCCTTATTTCCGGCGTTAGTTCCACCACTTCCCTAAAGTGAGGAACGGAGTGTTTTGACACTAAATTCTTTCTACTTACGGCTCCCTCTGCTTAACCTGCTGTATTATGATTGCGTAAAGTTAGCTTTACATAAAAAGCATTATTAATAAGCGTGTCAAGTATTTTTTATAACTTGAGTATTTTTTTATAACTTAAATAACATAATTAACGTAGAGGTATTACGTACTACAATTTTATTTAAATTTCAAAGCTACACCAATTTTCGTCTATAAATATGCAATTTTGCAAGTACATTTTATAGCGTGCAACAAATCACTCGACGTTTTGGCTCGCTACCGAAGCGTTATCGGAAATTAAAATCTATTGCATACTTGAGTCGGCTAAACTGATTACGGTATATATCTTTATTAGGTATAGTCTCATTAGTCTCATTTTGATTGGTTAGTAACTCTACGGCTATATCGATATCTATAGCATATTCGATTATTAATAGGATATCGATATCTTCAGTACAGTATTGTTTAACTTGGGCTCAGGTGTTTGAATCATGTAATTTCAATTACAATCTGTACTATTGAATTTGAATTATAACAAATAAAGACAATTGTCGTGATAATATTGTGGTTCTAGAGAATGATAGTTCGCCTCTATTTAGAAGAAATACTTAATTATTATATTTAATTTTTCTTATTATATATAAATTACGTATCATGTTGCTTATCTGTGATGGATTACTAAACTACTAAACCGATTAAATGAAATTTTGTAGTTATACTTGTTTAGTCGGACTTAAAAGATAGGATACTTTTTATCCTGTAAATAGGATCCTAAGGAATATTATTCGAGTTTTAATTAAATTAGATTCTATAAACCCTTAGCCACAGCAAGGCGTGGCCGGGTCTGCTAGTAATAATGTATGTATATTTTCCCATAACCTAATAATAAGCACATATTATAATTACACAAAATTTTAATTTTTACAGTTTCAGTCTTAATCAATAAGTTCTGTTTTCTACTTAAATAAGAAATTAATAGCGGCAGGTACATAGAAATTTACAACAGTAATTCATAATTTTCACTTACATTTCAACATATTCTGACCTGCTACGTTCTACGTCTTCATAAAATTATGGACTCATTATCATCGCCATACAATGCGATCTAACGTGTTACCCCATCTTGACGATAGTTTACGGGGAGAGCGCTGCTCGGAATTCGAATTTGCATGTTAAACGATATCCCCGTACGATATGAGGGATATAACCAAAAATTATATAGATAACTCCAGAATTTCATACGAATTAGACAAGAATGGTGTTAATGTATGGTGAATATTGTTCATATGAACAGCTTAAACGTGCTGTGTTAATTTTATGAAAATAATATATAATATTATATGTCTAGTATCTTTATATATGTTACTATACGTTATGATTTTTACAGTACGAAGTCAGCTACTTCGTACATAAATGATTTTTATATCCCGAAATTTGATGTTTCATTGTATTTTTAGACTTATGAAAGTCGTCTAGTTTTGAGTAATGTCCAAAAAAATAGTTAGATTGATTCATGTAAGAATTCTCAACAAAAGGTAGGGACTATGTGTATATACTGAATAAATAAATATACTTAAAAAAACTAATAAGTTCCTTACACTTGCCTTGTACACGCTATATATATACATATATATATATATATATATATATATATATATATATATATATATATATATATATATATATATATATATATATATATATATATATATATATATATATATATATATATATATATATATATATATATATATATATATATATATATATATATATATATATATATATATATATATATATATATATATATATATATATATATATATATATATATATATATATATATATATATATATATATATATATATATATATATATATATATATATATTATAGAAGTTCATTAAACGATTGGACAAATCCACACGTCCCATCCTGTAATAAAGATTTAAATATTGCATGTCTGTGCATTAATGAGGCGGTAATCTCTTGATATTAGGCACGTCAGCTCTCCCCCTTTCCATTTTAAGTGGACTTGACATGCAAGTATTTCAATACTTATTGCGAGCACTTTAAAACTGCCCATATAATTTAATATTGGAAAATATTTTTTATTGAATTATAATTTAGTTTCTGATGTCAGTTTGGTTGATATTGACAGTTGTTATTAATAATTAGTAGGAGAATGTACTCCTTATATTGTCAAATAACTCGTTCGAATTAGAGCAAATAACAAAAAAAAAACTACTTGTGGTTTGATTTTCTAATCTGTTTTACTTTAATCAGGCGATCCTTAAATAGCTTATTCTTGTGGTTCGATTTTCCATACTTTTCCATTTTTAAAATATATATACTGAACTACAAGAAAAAGAAATGCTAAAAATTTAAGTTAATTGCCAGCAATGTCTACGGTTCGGTTTGTCAAAAACGACGTTATATAGGGGAGATCCCCTAATTGACATGCCAAAAACAGACGTAAGGGATCGATTATAAATTACGTACCGATAACGATATTGCCTAGTTTCAAATATTATTATGTTACTGAAGTATATTTTTTTCGATTTCTGTATTTCACGTTTTATTAATAACAATTGGTAGCAAAAATCAACAAGAACAAGTTACTGTAACAGAAATCAACGATTTATTGGTTTATTTTAAGAAGACACTTTTTTTCCTGCTACACTTGTTTTATTTCTACTATGTATTTTCTTACTTCATACAGTAGAAGGAGTGAATCTAGTGTTAATATACTCGGTATTCCGTTTTTAAAAAATGCACTGCACTTTCAAAAAATGTGCACTCTAGAAGGTAAGCGGAAAAACGGTAGAGTAACAATAATTTAATTTCTCATATAGTCGAACGTATAATCTTCGCAATTTGCTTAGTTTTTAAAAATTATTTAGTAGAAATAACTGTAAAAAAATGAACTTTTTCATCTAATGTCGATGTTCAGTTGTTAAAATAAGTATACGTTGGTTTTTGGTTTAAATCCAATACAAGCTAAGCTTATATGGTTTATGTTGTTAAGATAAGTATTGTTTCTATGCATTAAAGCTTTAATAAAATTTTCAAATGTATTAAAACGAAATACTTAGTATTTTTAAAGACTATTTTTTGCTTTTGAAAGGAACGTACGGTGTAGAAGGTATAATAGAGGAGGCGGGCTATGGCAAAAATGTGCATACTGAGTTCCGGAGACGTACAGAATTCAATAAAGCTTGTGTACCTTTGGGATAAATCGCGAATATATTTTAAATCCACCTCTAAATTGTTACAACACATTTATATTTCATTTTTTCATATAAATCATTATAATTATGTTAAATAGGATCTTGTGTTATGAAGTTAGTTGAAGTAAAAAAAATATTGTTTTATTTGGAATGATTTACAAGGTTTTTTTTATTTTTAAGGCTTATTGAAAAAGTTTAGCAATATTTTAACTCAATTACATGTTGTTACACTCTGTACGGTAAATGGTAATATATGACCACTAAATGTAAATAGAAAATATTATAAGCCCTATCCCATAAATTAAGGGTACCTAGTATTTGGAAATGCAATCGAAAGTTTCAGACGATTTACGCAGTGCCCTGTGACGGATGGGCTTTATCAATGCTATTCATCGTGTACTGAATTATTAAGGTGCCTGCACTTAGTTGCATTGGAGTCAGCAATCACAGTTCCAGTATTATTTAATAGTTTTGGAATATATATATATATATATATATATATATATATATATATATATATATATATATATATATATATATATATATATATATATATATATATATATATATATATATATATATATATATATATATATATATATATATATATATATGTGAGTGTAATTTTTTCAGTATTTTTTTCTATCATCAGTGTGAATTTACATATACTACAGAAGTCATAAAAAATTTTATAAGATATATATCATTTTTGTTAGAGGCATTTTTTTCCAGCTTCACTCCAGATTGCTTTGTTACTCAATAGTGGTGAGGCGGTCGCATATATATTTATTTAATTATTTATTTTACCTCGCCTTTTTTCATTTTTTTCGTTCATTTCACTTCACACGCTTTATCCCGCACTTGGCAGGGTTAGGCACAAGGAATCGCAGGAATCATAGACAACAAGTTTTAAGACACTCGGTTCCCTGCTTTTCGCCTTTTTCGAGCCAACGCATATTGAGTGGCGGAACTCAACGCCGCGCTTTGCCTAGTTACCAGAACGAAGGAAATGGAAATGGAAAAATCCATCTTCCCAAGTGGAAATCACAACCCACAAACCGTTGCGTAGGCAATCGCTCCACTTTTGCGCCACGATGGTCCTCCACGAAGCAATTTAATTTATTAAATAAATAATTGTAGAGTCCAAGGAAGTGAAACTTTGGGGAGTTAGCTACTACACAATATAAATTTATATTTTGTATTGAATATTTCAACATTATATCATATTGGTTTAAAGTACAAATAATATTTATTATTAGAAAATTTCAATTTAATCTTATGTAAAATATTCATCCACTTCAAGTTGTACTTTTAGCATTTGCCATCTAAGTTAATTGCAAAAAACAATATGTATGGTACTTTTAAGACCAAAGTATTCTGTAAATAAAAATATGTGTTTGAAAGAATTAAAAAAATATACGTGTTTTATTATCGTTATTATTAATATTATTTAATACTTAATACATTTATTTCATTCATATATGTATTTAATTATTAAGGTAATACTGAAGGCGTCTGGCGCAGTGGAACTAAATCTGACTGTAATCCTGATGCTTGCAGGTTCAATAGCTAGAATAATAATTATTTTTCAGTCTTCGTTCTTGTGCACAAAGCACAGTACCTATTATGTCATTTAATATGCAAACTGATCCGAAAGTTTAAGTGTCTTAAAGTTAAGTTATCTCTTCTTCTCTGAGTAGTGAAGCTAAAAATAAATCATCATGCATGATTTCTGCTAAATGTATTAATAACAATATTTTATATTTTTATGATATACCTTGAGTATCGATAAATAAATAAGTTTTATCTGGAAAAAATATATATTCATATAATGATTATATATCATAATATGAATGTCCCATAGCGAAGACGGAGAATCAGGGACTAAGCAACGTAGTGTCGTAACACTATGTTCGTATGGCTCCTGCAGTTCCCTCTGCCTACCCTGTAATATGCGGGATAAAAGCGTGAAGCTAAAATACTGTATGTCCTAACACAAAAAAATATATTTTTAATTTATTTTGTTTAGAGGAGAATTTTCTTCTTTGTCGTGGATTCCATGTTTTCATTCCAAAAATTCATTACTTTGCAGCGTTTACAATGAGGGCAATTTTATCATTTCTTAATGTCTTTTTTACAAAATGCAAAAACTTTTATTATTATGATGCATATAAATAGTATATATATCAACGTATATTTTAAAGCTTCCATATTTTAATTATTCACAAGTTACCAAAACACATCACCCTCTCCCTACACCGGATTCGCAGCCTCCACTCAATCTAAAAACAATATTCCTAAAGTATTCATGACAAATCGTTGTCTAACGAAGAGTAACAACTACGCAAATACAGCATTTTTAGTATGGGGAGAGCTTTTGGGGTGCGGTTGTACTTATAGCGATTTTGCTTAATGGCCGCGATATATTTTATACATTTTATGTTGTCGGTTGAGTACTGGAGTTGAACGGTTGAGTTGAGAACGGCAAGAAAATGTCTAAGAAAACTTTTAGTACTTTGATATTTACATATTACAAATTTATTAAATGCGTGTTTGTAGTAAACTAAAAATTGCATTATTATTATTTATACGTTTAAATATATTGTCTTTGGTTTAGCTTAGCTTGTCGTCGCATCATTTTAGGATGCAATATAATTGCATGCGATCATTATAAGTTTAATTTACTAAATATTTGGTAATAATTTAAAAATGACCAAACAACTCTGTGTCTAAATATCTTTAATTGAATAATAAAATGTAGTAATAATTACATGGGACTCATTGACTGGTTGATGTGGTACGTACATAATAACCACTGGAACGGTATTCCTTGATCGCCGCTGCTACGAGTACTACCAAGAAGAATCTTTATAGTGTTGTTAAAGCATGTCCCCAAATTGAAGTAGAACCTACTATACAACCGTCACGCATACAGTCACATATTGGTCAACTATTTCACGGTTGCGTACGTGAGTTTGACAATATATCGTTTATTATTAACTATTTATGTTAAATGTTAAATTACTTAAAATAAATCCTTAAGAAATGTAACTTTAACTTACTTCCAAATTTCATCTGAATAGGTTGTAAGTACTCTGTGCTACTCTCAGTACGTCACGACGGTAGCACCGTTTAGATTGATGGTAGATGCAATTTGCGAGAGACTCGGATTTATTGACTATGATAAAGAAACATTTGCGGCGCATTCTCATGATGGTACCCTAAATCGATTCAATAGCTTATGGGACAAATTGTGTTGGTGTTCTTGGGGAAAACAATGATGTTTTATTTATTGCCCTTTTATGGTTTTAAATGATGGTTGCTACTTAGTAAGTGCTTCTGTTGTTGCGATCAAGCTGCGCTTCTGTTGCTTGTCTCCATGAGGTTGAAAATTCTATAAAAAGCTTTATAGCTATTTAAACTGATATTAAATTTTATATTTACGAATATATAAAAAATAGACAAAGTTTACGATAGTACAAATATAAAGCTTCGTGTGAATCATTTAAGCTGATTTATAATAATAAATATAATTGTCATTTTTCTCCGTATATCTGCCATATGTAAGTGTTTACTATGTAATTCTCAATTACATACTTATTAATATTATTTTAATTCAAAACTTATCATGTGCGTATATTCATAATCAACCAATTCATGTATTTATTAAAAGAAAGTTACTTAACTTGGGACTACCAATAAATATTTTATGTTACATTAACATATATTAGTACAATCATTACCTACTTATTTCCACCTTAAATAGCTTCGGCTATATAAATATTTAGCTTCAATCAATGTAACAAGGGATGGCAAGTAATCAGTCATTTCATTTGCGCCCCGTTAACCACCCTACTGTCGGATTATCGACCACAGGACAATTTCTTAATCGTGATAGGGAAGAATACAAATCACCGGCACACCGCAGTTGTACACGGGGGACATGCTGCCAGTATCCCTTAGAAAATGCATTTGTTGTATGGACCAAGTGTAAGCGATATCATACGTGTCTTGCGGAGTAAGCAGATATACTTTTTTAGCTTCACGCTTTATCCCGCATATGGCAGGGTAGGCAGAGGGAACTGCAGGAACTATTGGAACCTAGTATTAAGACACTCCGTTGCTTAGTCCCTGCTTTCTCCGTCCCCACTTTCTGCCTTTTTCGAGGCATTGCGTGTTGAGTGGCGGAACTCAACGCCGCGCTTTGCTTAGTTGCCAGAGCGAAGAAAATGAAAATAGAAAAATCCATCTTCCTCGAGTGGGAATCGAACCCAAAAACCGTCGCGTTTGCAGGCAGACGCTTACGCCTCTGCGCCACAACGGCCACACAATACTTTATTAGTAATATTTCGAACATATTAAAGATATGCTTTGTATAGTTCAGCTACTAAGTGTAAATTACTTAACACCGGTTTAAACATCATCGTGAATCGTCACAGTAATCATGAAAAAGTTTCAAAGTCTCCTTTAAGTCTTCTACATATTGTTATGAGTAGGAAAAGGAAAGTCCGTGTCTAATAACAAACTATGCGTACGAATTTCGTTAAACGCGTTCAACATAACAAGTATACCAGTATTTAGAATTACATCACTAATGTAAGAAATGACATTTTATGTTCTGTAGGCCATTTATCTAGGAAGGCTTTTACGCAATGTACCTGAGCTTGCGTTGGAGTTCAATTTATACCTAGGGCATTTATATCGTGTATCAACAAGCTATTTATGGCGAAGCCGCCGAAACTTCAGGAAAAATTTGTACTTTTAGTAATAATTTTGTTTAGTGAAAGAAAAGAAGCGATTGTCACTTAGACCACACACTGGAGACAACTGCAAATAGCGGTAAAATGGGACCTAACTCTCCCCAGTGCAACTGACTTTGACGGATCTATCTTACTTTGCACACCTAATAAACTAATGCGTCCGTATCCTTCCATCTAAATAGACATTGCCAATTGGTAGGGTTCTTTTCGCTCTGTAATAGAATATTACTTGTTGTCCCCTCTTTGGATTGAAAAAATACTATGGAAACAAACAACGTGGCAATTTTGCGTAAAATAGGGGTTTTTCAATGTTCTTTTTATACGTATTTGAATAAATATCGTATCGAATCGTATAACATATATTAAGTAAATGATATTTTTGTTATAGGTATATTGATTTCTAATATGCTGTGAGAGACTTCAAAATAGAAAAGAAAAAAGTAATACTTAGAAATTGTAAGTTGGTAGTGAGTAAAATAAGCAATTTATATGAAACGTTACAAAGCTGAGATTTCTGATTTTTGTCTATCATTTATAAAGGAGATGTGTATATAGCCCGGTCGGCAAAGAAAATTTAATGTAAAGACACTCCGTTCCCCACTTTAAGTTGAGTTGCAGAACAAAATACGCTTTGACTTGTTACTAAACTGAAAAGGCGTATATAGACTCTATGCCACTTAATTAGGCGATTAAGCGAGGCGGTTAATAACTTTGTATCTTATTAATAACGATTGCGAACATTGGAGGTGTAGCATTATCTTGAGAATTGTAAGAACAAATAAATGAGATATTGGGGTTTTTACTTTACGTCTCCTACAAATTACTATACAGTTTTTTTAGCTTCACGCTTTATTCCACACATGGCTGGGTAAGTAGAGGGAACTGCAGAAACCATAGGAATCTAGTGTTAAGACACTCCTTTGATTAATCCCTGTTTTCTTTGTTCCCTGTTTTTCTTTGTTCTTGCTTTCCGCCTTTTTGAGACATTGCGGATTTTGTGGCGGAACTCAACGCCGCGCTTTGCCTAGTTGCTAGAGCGAAGATAACGAAAGTAGAAAAATTCATCTTCCCTAAGTGATAATCAAACCTACAAATCGTCGCGTTTATGGGTAGACGCTATGCCTTTGCGCCACGACGGTCCTCTAGTACACAGTTAAGTGTACAAAATAAAGACCTATTTCACAGGACATTGTCATCCACTGAAATATTCACTATGTCACAGAGGAGCCTCAAAGTGGTTTAAGTGACGCGATATATATGGCGGACTTACCCGCCGACCGCATGTTTTACTACGACATGTACATATAGTGATTCAGCTTGTTAGCTTGCTATGTTAATGCTACACAGTACCTACATACAAATGTTCACTCTGAATTTATTGAACCGAATTTACATATGTTATGCTCTGTCGGATATAATCTTAGTTAGGCTCCTGTTGCTTCGACTCTTCTTCTTCGCTTCGACTCGACTGTTTGAAATTATTTGGTAATTATTTTTTTATGTTATCATGTGTAATAAACATAGAAATATTTTTTAATTTGCGTTATTTAGGTACTTCATAATCATATTTACTTTAACTATTTTAATCACTCCATTATTTCTTCGCTTATTTAGATGAAATTTAACAACAAATATTGTTTATTGCATAATTCTATACACAACAAAAGAAATTAACAAAAAAAACTAATAAAAGTACAACAAGGTAACTTTATCCCTCCCATAATGTTGGAGTTGTTTAAGAATGGATGGCACTTTAAATAAAACGCATACTTCAAAATACATACATACATACATATATGTGATACATATACATAAATAAAAAAAGCAATTAGGTTTTTGAAAAGCCCTGCTTTGCTTAATTATGAGATTTGATTTTTCAATCTCCATAGGGATAAAGCGTCTTACAACATACGTGTGTGAGTAATCCACGTAGATTCAACGTGTTGTTTGAGATCACCTTGTTCCTTCAAAATGATTGAAATTTAATAAAGCCTTGCAACCGACGGATTTGAGGCTGCAGGTTTACTAAGGATAAGAATTCAATTTTCTATCGGCTTTTAGCGGTGAGTGAGGGTACAATGCATCAATCAGCATGCGCACTTTACTCTTACGAATATATATATAGAGTTCACATTGAATAGATTTTCGTTTTATATGAGTGGCGCACTGTACACATCCTCTGTATGTACGTAGTACGTGCTGAAATCTCTATGAAGGGCCAATCATATGCTCTTCAAAGGAAGCATTTGGTATACCGACAGTGCAACGCTAAGCTAATGGTTATTTGAAAGCTCTACTCCAATATGTTTTGACAATAATTCTATTTCAGTAAATAGATGAAAATGTGAATTGAACGTACAAATTACAAATGAATATTAATTCTACATATGTATTTGATGTTTTTTATTTCAAAAAGATAAGATTTCACTCACACGTATCAAGTTTGGGATAGTTTAGTACTGATTGATATTTCAGTGTAATTCTAAACTCTCCTGTATTCTGCAATATGTAGCATATATCTTTGAAACTTTGATATTTATTGTCGTTACTTAAATTTACGCCGTAGCTTTCAAAATTAAAAAGTTAATTTAATTCAGTCAAGGGATATTTAAAGTTTCATAGTATTTTGAACATTAGTATTTAAAACATATATATTTTAATTTAAATAAAACGATTTCGTGCAAATGTATTCATCAAGCAAAGTAGATGCAACATCAAATTCAGATTAGAGTAGCGCTAAGCCTCTGAAAACTATAAAGGACTATCTGAAGCTTAATTAAAAAGCAAGCTTTGCTTAGTTTTGATGTATAATGAAAATTAAGGCCATTATAGCGCAGTGGTACTCGACTGGCAGTACTGTACGTGTCGGCTTTGGATTCGATTCCCACTCGGGAAAAGTGACATATATTTTTGTTTGCCTTTCAACACGCAAGCTTTTGAATTATCTTACAATAGACAACTTTCTGCTATATACGAGACACGAGATGAAGATAACGAAATTTTATCTTAGATAGAAAACGTCGTTCTTGAAGTCACCATGGCAGTGTTTTATTATAAGCACGCAAATTACTAGCTTGATCTCGATTAGGAGAAATGGGTCATTTTTGTTTCACTATGTATTTTAGTTTTCAATTATTTAGATGACTTACATGTAGAGTGAACAAAGTTAAACTGTCATATTTAACGGCTTTAAAAAATATGAAATAACTGTATAATAATTTTACACAGTGTATACACTTAAACTTTAACTTTAATTTTATTTGAGATAACGTCAAATCCTTTTCGTAGAGTCAAGTACATTTTGCTAAAAATATAATAGTTTTGCCACTTTGCAAAAATCTGAAACTAAATCGATTTCAATAGAATCGTTCTAATCTAAATTAAATTTGAAAAAAAAAACATATTTAATTATTGATATACAAAACTATATATAATAAAAACAAATTCATTTGTATATTTTGTCTCCGAAAATTCTCTTTACAAATAGTATATTAATGTCTGGGCTATATAATGGAAGTAAAGAGGTCAATATAAATAGGTACATGTAGACGTTTGTAGAAGAGTTGTCATCTAAATAATGCTTCTTTCTCAGCAACACGTACCTATTTATAGTATTGTAAGTATTTCAGTAATCACACAGATTAAGTTTGTAAGCAAAGGCGTCGAGACTATTTTACTGATACATAACTGAAGATCCAACTTATGTAAATAAATATAAAACGTAGTGTATATACTCCGCAAAACAATAGCTGAAAATGTTTTGACAACTTACACGTGCATACTTAGCAAGCTGGCAAATGTTTACCTTTCATACAATCTCCTACAAGCTCTTAACAAATTTTGATCATTTAAATAGTGGGTAAAAAATCTAAAAGCAATTCGATAATTTATAAAATTCACGTCAGTTTTTATTTACTATATTATTAAGCGTTTACCATTCACTTAATTGATCAACCAGCGACTCCCTTCCGGATATTTTGTCTCGAACACATTGTAAACTCAAATTATTAGCTTAACTTTAATTTGGAATAGCTGAAGGGGTGCCTATAGTTCCCTCGAGGTGAAATCGCAATCCGGTTTACGATTTATAAATGACGTTTAAAACTTTACAGTCGAGTTGAAGTTTACTGCTAATAAATTTAAATTAAAACAAACTTATGTAGGTACTAATGTCGAAAATAGTGGCACATTGCTTCGGTGGTAGATATTACTAACTGCTGTTGATCTTAGGTTGTATATTCATATCTGTATGTACATAAAAAACTATAATTATACCAATTGTTGGGGCTATTCATTCATGTAATTATTTTATTTAAATTATTATTTTTTTGTTTGTTTGTGCGTGCTAATCTCATAAACGTTTTAACTGATTTAGGTAAATGTAGTTCCCACCATTACATAATGGTAAACTTTACTTAATATTATATATTTTTATATCGATTATCGGCTCATAAATAAAAAGAGTTGATTTCTCTTTTCAAAAATATTTTATACGACAAAATTTATAAAAATAATTGTTTTGTTACAGAGGTTGCAACTTCAAATTTACTACAAAATTACTTTTACTACAAATTTACTTTTTGCTTCTATTTCAAATTATAAAATGCAAAAAAAAGCAAAATAAAACAAGAAAAGCACATAATTGAGTTCCACCATTTAATATTTAACATCTTAAAAATAATGCGGAAGTTGGCAACAATGTATTACAGCGTGAGATTAATTTTAAAATAATCACTATATACTAGTATGATATCTTTTCGATAGATATATAGTTATATTTAGTTATTTTTCTTTATATACATAATATGTATTTATCTCCAGAAATATAATAAGATAAAATGGAAAAACAAACCTAAACCCAAAATATTAAAAATACCCGTATGAATAATATAGCTATAAAGCATAGAGTTACAGAAATAAACGATACCTGTATATACAGGGTAGTTATATACCTGGTAACATGTATATTTAGCTATAAAATGTACATGTTCCTCAGCGACTAGCGTAACCGCTGCAGATTCTCACGCGCAAACACAGCTCTTATTAAAAGCAAACAATATTACAACCCCTCAGGCGTTTTCCTTTTTTAAATATTTTCCATCGTAACAAAAGATAAACACATTTTTCCCTAGAAATATTATATGACTAGAGCTTTTCTAATAGCGATATTGATTTTCCTTTACAATCTTATTCGTTTGATTTAAGTTGTGCTATTTTTGGGACTTATTCAAAAGTTTCACGTATTTACATTTTTTAAGAGTAATTACAAAATTGACAAGTTTAAAAAAATATAATATCTAACATATATACAACCTATGTATTTACAAATTGTTTTTAGATTGTACCTTATTAATATACGAATATGTATTTAAGGTACACGATACGGCAACGTTAAAATTAATTGCGTTTTACGTTATGTTGTCATTATAAGTAGTATAGATAATATTGGAGTATACAAGTAAAACTCCATAAGCTCAAAACACCGTTGTGTAATTTATTTACTTATATTTTTATTAATAAGCTTTCAGTAAAAAACATGTATAATTTAACATTTTAAACTAAATAAACTAAACGTAATTTGAGATATAAGAAACAAAGAGATAAGAAAAAGATTATCATGTAAGAGAGATCTAAGGTATCTAGTCTTAGATGTCCCTTGCGAGATAAGATCTAGACATACTTATCGCTCTATTTTGCTCTTCCAATCCCACTCAACATTTTCCAAATCACATATTATATTTAAAAAATAACCATTTCTCCAAATGTAAAATCGAATCCACGACCTTCAGGAAACGGGAAGGCATATAAAGGGCGGGAAGCATATTAAAGGTACTGAAAACATGATATTACCAACCTTCTAGTTCAATCATCATGTCCTCGTCACTAGAAGAAACGAAGAGGTTATGTTGAAATGAATGTAGCAAAATTGTTTAGTTTACTAAATAACATCATGGGTCTTCCACCTTTAGCCTCTATCATCAGTTAGCCTGGTGATACCTTAACATTATATTCTCGAGCTATAGTATAATTTAAAGTATTATAATAAAAGAAATTATTATGAATCGATTCAATAGAAATTTTTTAAAGATATGTAGTTTTATAATGCCATAGACTTAAATCCTTATTTAAGGAGATTTTATATATTTTTCATATTTTTCCTAGTTTTTTTTTATTTCAAAATAGTTAGCTCTACATACACTTGGTCCGTACCCTTTTTTAACTTACACTATATGTTCTTATTACAAATATTGATTATATTAATACATAGAATTAATATTTATCATAATGAACATCTATTATAATCTTTACATTTTTTTTATATTTAATATTACTTAGAACTAAGGCTATGGCTGATAAGCGAATTACACAAGTTTATATGTTTTATCCTTGGTTAAATAAAATTAAATTTTATAATAAATATTTTTATTATATTTTTCCTATTCCAACGTTAGCGTTTTATAAAGGTGAAGAATAAAACACTTATTGAAATCAACGGTTACTTAAAATAAAACGAGCAGATTTCATTGTAGCGATCTACCGTATAAAAGACGCCCAGGAGAGCGTCTACGGTCATTGCTTATATTTATTTTATTTTCAACTGTGTTCCGCTTAGCACCGTTTGAGATTTTAAATTTTTTATATTCAACGTTGTGTGTTGGTGTGTTTTTTGAGTTAATTTAGAAATTTCAAACTAAAATAATAGTTTTAATGTCATCTAGAGAAAAGATAATATGTAATGTATACATATATCTGGACTTATTTATCATGGCTTACATTTTATGACTCTATATAATAATAACATAAATATCTCCGTGGAACGAATTGTAAAACGAGGAACGGAGTGTCTTAACACTAAGTGTAGGTCGTCTTGTGTCCTCTGCCTGCCTGCTATGTGACAAATACAATATTTTAGAAGTTTCATTTACATGAAAATTGACGTCACATTAAGAAAATTCACTTTATTAATTTTATATATATGAAAAATATTCAACGACCAGACTGACATTGAGACTAAATTGTGTTACGAATAAATTGCATTATGTGCTAGTAAATAAGTTATTTCTTTTTAGGTTGTCATTATAAAAAATAATTTATAAGTAATCATATAGTAGAGGACCGTCGTGGCGCAGAGGAGTAAGGGTCTGCCTGTAAACGCGAGAGTTTGAGGGTTCGATTCCCACTCGGGGAAGATTTTTCGAGGATTTTTCTATTTTCATTTTCCTCGCTCTGGCAACTAGACAAAGCGCGGCGTTGATTTCAGTCACTCAACACGCAATGCCTCGAAAAAGGCGGAAAGCGGGGACAGAGAAAGCAGGGACTAAGCAACGGAATGTCTTAACGGTAGGTTCACATGGTTCCTGCAGTTTCCTCTGCCTACCCTGCAATATGAGGGATAAAGCGTGAAGCTAATAATAGTAATCGTATAGTAAGCTTTTTACATTTGTATGCTATAAAAATAAGGTCAAATGTACTAATAAAAATATGATTATAAAAACATCTCTAATTTAATTAAACAAAGAGCGGCGTTAGATTTTGCTTACTGCTTTTTGTTTTCGCTTATGTTTCTATTGGAAAAGAAGAATAGATTGCTCTTTTATTATAGCCTTCACAATCTACTAACAGCAAAGTATAAAAAAAACTTAAATACTTCTTAAATATTTCTTCTTTAAAAAAACTTGTTTGACAAAAGAGTAAGCTATAAACGTTTCATAGTTCTTCCACTACGCACATAAAATATTTCAAGCAATTGTGTTTGTAATAAACATTTTCCTAAGCTATTTACTCTGACCACACTAGAAGTTTGTGTGACATTAAATATTTGCAGGGAACGCTTCAACTGCTTTGGCAAATATTATTCAGCTTTATGGGAACGTAGTAATTTTTATATATTTGTAATTTTAAAATTATGAACAATTTTATTTCATTTTTTTTAACTTCACGCGCTATCCCGCACATGGCAGAGTAGGCAGAGGGAACTGCAGGAACCATACGAACCTAGTGTTAAGACACTCCGTTGCTTAGTTCCTGCTTTCTCTGTCCCCGCTTTCCGCCATTTTCGAGGCATTGCGTGTTGAGTGGCGGAACTCAACGCCGCACTTTGCCTAGTTTTCGGAGCGAAGAAAATGGAAATAGAAAAATCCATCTTCTCCGACTAGGGATCGAACCCAGAAACCGTCGCGTTACAGGCAGACGTTGCGCCTCTGCGCCACGACGGTCCTCATTTTAAAATTATGAACAATTTTATTTTTTTTTAACTTTACGCTTTATCCCGCACATGGCAGGGTAGGCAGAGGGAACTGCAGGAACCATACGAACCTAGTGTAAGACACTACGTTGCTTAGTTTCTACGTCCCCGCTTTCCGCCGTTTTCGAGGCATTGCGTGTTGAGTGGCGGAACTCAACGCCGCGCTTTGCCTAGTTTTCAGAGCAAAGAAAATGGAATAAAAGAGCAATCTATTCTTCTTTTCCAATAGAAACATAAGCGAAAACAAAAAGCAGTAAGCAAAATCTAATGTCGCTCTTTGTTTAATTAAATTAGAGATGTTTTTATAATCATATTTTTATTAGTACATTTGACCTTATTTTTATAGCATACAAATGTAAAAAGCTTACTATACGATAACTATTAGTAGCTTCACGCTTTATCCCGCACATGGCAGGGTAGGCAGAGGGAACTGCAGGAACCATACGAACCTAGTGTTAAGACACTCCGTTGCTTAGTTCCTGCTTTCTCCGTCCCCGCTTTCCGCCGTTTTCGAGGCATTGCGTGTTGAGTGGCGGAACTCAACGCTGCGCTTTGCCTAGTTTTCAGAGCGAAGAAAATGGAAATAGAAAAATCCACCCTCCCCGAGTGGGAATCGAACCGCTACGCCTCTGCGCCACGACAGTCCTTTTATAATGGAAATATAATAAATATATATTTTTATAATTACTTGCTTGAGAGATACCTCGTGGTCGTTTTGCTAAGAAAGCTTTCATAGCCTAAGAAATAAGAAACATCTCCAAACAAAATTGTCACTGACTTATTTATTCTCAATACTCATTTACTTCATCCTTGTAGGATGAATTCTTATTATTTTCTCTTACTACTACTAATTTAAAGTAAAAAAAACCTTCATCTTTTACCGTGTATGAGTTATCCTTGATGTTAAAGTACTCACTCTTGATGTCAAAGTACTTACTGAAAAAACTTACAGGTTTTAAACTTAGAAGCTCTAAAGCATTTACTAAACAGAATTTAAATAAAAAAAATGAAATAATAAATAGGTATGTGTTTGTATAACGCTGTCTAATAAAAAATTATGATTTTAGTACAAAATCATTTTTTTTTCTATTTCACCTTATATTAATTAATGTCTTTTAACATAACGTCCACTGACTTACAGAGAAATAATAATCAAAATATAAAAATCATTTACCTACATCCACATAAATACATGGTTACTGTTGTGGCGCTCCTTGCCCTTAAAGCTATCTTCTACTAACGACCGCTTGCTGCGTTTTATGGCCATATATTTAAGATGGAGTATGGGGGTTTTTGTAAAGATATAACAAAGATAATTTACTTAGGTATTCGTTGAATGTATAGTTTTTTTCCTATAAGGAACGCGGCAATTTGTTACGCTATATTTCATCGATGTTCTCGGATATTGTACATATTAATATAGTATATTATTATAGTGTCTAGACAGTGCGTAATCGTGTGGGGTAAGCGTAGTTTCTCCCATATAATTCCTTATCTCGAGAGAAATTTTGGCCTAAAAAGTTATCACGCACAACCTCCTTTAAGTGAAAATCCTATATATTAGTTCAACTATTCCGGAAAATAGTCCAGAAAAACCGAACGACACACACGGTCTAAATAAAAAATAATATGTTTTAGAAATGTATATATAGTTGCACATAAAAAACATAAATTCTTTTGAAATCACAAACATACACTTTACACGTTATTTACATGTTTTTACCCATTATGTTTAAATTGCGTACGTAAAACCAAAAAGAAATATATAGAAAAATTATTAGAAAAAATAACTCAAAACAAAATTAAGTATTTAATTTTTTTTTTAGCTTCACGCTTTATCCCACACATGGCAGGGTAGGCAGAGGGAACTGCAGGGACTATGGGGAAACCTAGTGTTAAGACACTCCGTTGCTTAGTCCCTGCTTTCTCCGTCCCCGCTTTCCGCCTTTTTCGAGGCATTGCGTGTTGAGTGGCGGAGCTCAACGTCGTGCTTTGTCTAGTTTTGCCAGAGCGAAGAAAATGGAAATAGAAAGAAATAAAAAAATCCATCTTTTCCTACTGGGGATCGAACCCAGAAACCGTCGCGTTAAGCGTAAACAGGCAGACGTTGCGCCTCTGCGCCACTACACTACATACTAGAGTATTTAAATCATTCAAGAAAAACAGAAAATTTTTTACTTATATTCAAGATTTCTTCCAAAATCTATCACCAGCGGCCAGCGTTGGTTTCCTCAATAAACAAACGGAAACCCGACGCAGTTATCGAGATGCCATTAAAAAATCCCATTCCGTAACCATCAAAGTTGTCAGCGCCGACATCATTTACCAATCAAACTTGTACTGTACACTTGGAACATGCACATAATTGACTAGAAATGGCATTTTTAAAAATTAATATTTCACAAGTTTAATTTTAAATGTGAGTTTAATAAAATTTAGTTGTTTATTATTAGGTCTTAGGTCTTAATATACTTTTATATTAAATATATCGAGGGTGAGGGTGAGGGAAGTTATTTGAGGGTTCGATTCCCACTCGGGGAAGATGGATTTTTCTATTTTCATTTTTTTTCGCTCTGGCAACTAGGTAAAGCGCAGCGTTGAGTTCCGCCACTCAACACGCAATGCCTCGAAAAAGGTGGAAAGCGGGGACGGAGAAAGCAGGGACTAAGCAACGGAGTGTCTTAACACTAGGTTCATATAGTTCCTGCAGTTCCCTCTGCCTACCCTGCAATATGCGGGATAAAGCATGAAGCTAAAAAATATATAAAATCGTTGATAAGGTAATCTTAACTATCCTTTTTCACATAAATGTATTTTTAAAATCGTTTTAAATTAATAATCTTGTATCCCAAAAAATCGTACACATTGTTTCGAGAAAAATTGGATTGGATGCAATGAAATTCAAATTCAAATTCTGAATATCAATATCATGTATAGGATTTCAAATTTTTGTAAAATACTAATATATTCATTTTCTTAAATCGTCGCTCAAATAGCTAATATAATAGCAAGATAATATAATAAGCCAATAAAGCTTCTGTAAGCTTAATATATGTAACAATTTTAAAAATAGTTCACTTCATATATATTGGCTTTTCCAGAAAACAAAGTTCGTGTAGCCGAACGATCGAGTTTTATAACGTCGGACTTCATTATGCTAATAGGGTTCGACTTCGCCCCTTCACTACCGATAGCCAGCCCTATATAGGTTAAGTGAAATTATATCACGTGTTTAAGATACCATTTTACGGTATCTTAATAATTCATGTTTTATTTAATGTCAAGTTTTCCAGAACACCAGAACAGGTGTTAGGCAGAGTGTAGTGTATATGTGCTTATTTCTTCCTTTAACTTAGACTGGTCGAACGTAATTGCGTAGCAACGATTAAAGAAAAATATTAATATAGGACCGTCGTGGCGCAGAGGCGCAACGTCTGCCTGTAACGCAACGGTTTCTGGGTTCGATCCCCAGTCGGAGAAGATGGATTTTTCTATTTCCATTTTCTTCGCTCTGGCAAACTAGCAAAGCGCGGCGTTGAGTTCCGCCACTCAACACGCAATGCCTCGAAAATGGCGGAAAGCGGGGACGGATAAAAGCAGGGACTAAGCAACGGAGTGTCTTAACACTAGGTTCGTATGGTTCCTGCAGTTCCCTCTGCCTACCCTGCCCATGTGCGGGATACAGCGTGAAGATAAAATAAAATAATAATAATAATTAATATATGCACATTATATATATATATATATATATATATATATATATATATATATATATATATATATATATATATATATATATATATATATATATATATATATATATATATATATATATATATATATATATATATATATATATATATATATATATATATATATATATATATATATATATATATATATATATATATATATATATATATATATATATATATATATATATATTATATATATATATATATATATATATATATATATATATATATATATATATATATATATATATATATATATATATATATATATATATATATATATATATATATATATATATATATATATATATATATATATATATATATATATATATATATATATATATATATATATATAAAATTATGAACGCAGCGGAATTTGAATCCACATCTCATGGACACCGAGAGCCAGAGTCGCATGCTCTAATACCGCTACCTTATATAATATTAATTTCTTTAAATACATTTCATAATATCAATATGTCAATTAAATTGTAGATATACCTTGATATTGTCTCAAAGGTGTGAGCTTTACGCGTTAGTATACACGAATATTAATGATTGACAAATATTTACAATAGATATGTTAATAAAGGAATAACAGTGTGATTTCAGTAGAACAGGTATGAAAATTTACATAAATAAATATACAATGCATTTGCTCGGTGATGTATAAAATTTATAATCTTATATATATATATATATATATATATATATATATATATATATATATATATATATATATATATATATATATATATATATATATATATATATATATATATATATATATATATATATATATATATATATATATATATATATATATATATATATATATATATATATATATATATATATATATATATATATATATATATATATATATATATATTTTTTTTTTTTTTGGTTAATTTATTGAAGTATTCGAAGTCCAGTGACTACCATTCGCTCTGTAAATATTCCCACTGAGCTGAGCTCGATGGACACCGGTTCTTCATTTTTCTATCAAGTTCATCCCATACTAATTCAATGGGAGACAAATCTGGAGATTGTGAGGGCCACTTCATAATTTGCAAAACTTGTTCACATCGTTTTTGCTCTAAAATCCCTGGCATCATTTGGATGAATGCTTTGGGTCATTATCTTGTTGAATATAAATTTTATAATATTTTATATAGTAAGGGTAAAAAATATTTAAATTTAATTTAAATGGTTGTTGATGGCAAAGTGAATTTTGCTCCACTTTCATGCTCGCAACTTAGTATATTATTTTAATAACTGTTTTGAACTCAAGTAACGAATTACTGTACGAAAGTATGTGAATATGAAAGTCTACAATATTATGCGTGTGCATGATATGTAAAATTTCAAAGACTTTTGTTTCGTGAATACTAAGACACAAACTCTAACTCAACTCTGCGCTTAATAATTATCGAAAGAAATGATATTGACGAGTGTGTCGGCGCACAGACGCAGATTTTGCCTTTAAACTTACGGATTCTAAACTTTACGGATTCGATTCCCACTCGGAGACAATTAATTATTTTCATTTTCTTCGGTCTGCCACTCAGTACACAAGCCTCGAAAGACGGAAAACGGGGAATGGAGTGTCGTAACACTAGATTCCTTGAGTCTAACGTTTCTTCTGCCTTCCGTGCCCTATACAGATTGAAGCTTAAAAAATAATAATGTTTTAAAAGGAATACACAACTAAGAAAGGCTCGATTAAGAGAAAGCTATTTTCCAACTGCCCTATGACTTAGACTATATATGTATGTCTATATACGTATATAGAAAAACACACCTATCACTTTAAAAGATGAAATGTCCGAAATAAGAAGAAAACTGGCTCTTTCTCTTCAAAGGGGACACTAAAACCGGTAGTACCTTATTGTTCGCGGAAAACAGTTTCCTTAATCCCCTAATACAAAGTATAAAGACACTTCATTTTACGACCAGCTTAAAAGCCATTTCTTTGTTAGCAACCACTATGCTATATACAATTCTACTATTAAGTATGTTGACTTTTTCAGATTTACGCGTTAGATTATTTCGGTCTAGACAAGAAATAATGGACCGATATGTATTCACGCGTCGCGATTGCTCATATGTCATTGTTATTCTGGTGTTATATGTCCTCGAAACTTTCATTTGTTATTTCAGTTTGCAAGTTGTTATTTATTATTGTTTACTACGATAATTATATATAGTTATTCATAGTTATTTTTTTATTTGATCTGAATTAAGTTTACCTTAACTGTATATTTTTGAAATGTAATTACGTATTAAAAGTTCTAGAGATATATATAAACGATTCACTTAGCTTTTTCATGAAATATTTGGGCTATGGATGTTACATAGCTATTACGCGTGTTAATAAATTTTGAATAAGCTCACTTTATCGACTATTTGTGGTAAATTCTACAGTAAAGTTCATTTTAAGTTATCTATAAGCATTTCAATAATTCCTTTACTAGCTAATATAAGAGGGCACGCGAAGTCAATTTAGAGACGGTAATGACGAAAAAAAAACAGCCGCAACAACATTTGACCGACAAAACTTACGATATAACCCAACTCGACAATTTTTAGTGAATTTTAGTGAATTTATATGGTAGCCTCACGCACTGGTGTGACTGTGGCCCATTTGTCATTTGTGGAACCCCAACACTAATTAAATAGAAATTGTATATCTTACGCTCATAAACATCCTTTATTACTACATATATATATATATATATATATATATATATATATATATATATATATATATATATATATATATATATATATATATATATATATATATATATATATATATATATATATATATATATATATATATTATATATATATATATATATATATATATATATATATATATATATATATATATATATATATATATATATATATATATATATATATATATATATATATATATATATATATATATATATATATATATATATATATATATATATATATATATATATATATATATATATATATATATATATAAAAGGTGTAATTGCTACGTTTATATTTATTACTTTTCATAAATAAACTATTATACTTGTATATATAATATGCAGTTTATTAGGTACTTAAAGTAGTACCTGTCGAAAATAAAGATAATTAAAAATAATTAGCAACATAACATTTGAACTTTAAAGGTTATTTATTTAGTATCCATATACATATAAATTATGTACTGAGTATCACAAATCACATAATATAATGGTTACCTACATGAGCGTTTTCTATTTTGTCCTGCTCGTGAAAGACCAGTGCGCGCATGTGTGGCGTCGAAAACTCTTGAGGTACCATTTTTTAATACTACTTCTTATGGTAATTCGTTTTCCGTTGTTGCCGCTCGCCTATGGAATTCTCTTCCAGATAATATTTTCCATAATAATATTTCAATTAGATCGTTTAAAATCAGAGTTAAGCAACACTTTCTTTCCACTTAAGTTTATTTTATTTTATATGTATGTATATGTATATATGTATGTATGTGTGTATGTATATATGTGTGTGTATGTGTGTATATGTGTATATATATATATATATGTATTGGATAATGGTATATTTATTTATATTTAGTGTGTAACATATTCATTTATCGTCAAGTCTACTTGAATTTTATAATATAAAACTAATTGATATTGTACCTACACCAAAAATATTTATTACAAATAATCTCCACTAGATCCAGGGGTTCTGGAAGAGATCTCTTGTTAGAGATAAGTTATCCCTTTGTACACATTTTTCATTTATATAATTTTCTGTAATTTTCTGTGGTACATAAATAAATAAATAAAATAAATAAATAAATAAACAAAAGTCACGCTTCGTCCTATATGTGTATCTAAACAACATATTGAAAACTTCGCAACGAATTTTGATGCGGTTCTCTTTAATACATAGAATTCTTTAAGAGATATGTATAAAGGAAAATGGCTTATTTTTAAGTTTTCTAGTGACCTTCTTTCACTGACCAGTTATATGTCGCTCTTTCAAGTGGATCTCTAAGAATATATTGCAAACAAATATCCATAGTAGTGTATATAGTATTTTTTACATTCGAAGCCAGAGCAGATTGCTAGTTTATGTATAAAAATATTTTAGCTTAATTTTTTAAAAAATAAGTGATGTTATTATTCCTATTAAACCAAAGGGCACCAACTAAAGAGTTTCAAAATTCTACACCAAAAACTCTTAATCTAACTTGTTTAATTTAGACGGTGTATTTGGAACTTTAATGTCCAAATTGCTTATAATAACGTTTTTATAACGTGCACAATTAATGTATACAGTAGGCACGTACTCGTATATGATTTGGTGTAGCAGATAAGAAATATTTAGCCATAACTCCTTTGTTATGTAGGCGATTTAAGTTATAATTGAGGTAAATAATATTATTTACATCGTTCATGAAAAATTTAGCGTATTTTACTCGATTTTACTTAAAGTTATAATAACTTTTTAAAAGCAAACGTTGAATTTTTTAACAATATTTGTTTTATTGTTTATTTATCAGTTTAAACCAAGGATAACAGTTGTTAAGGGAAACTCTATATACCCATTTTGTTTTTAAGAGCTAAGCTTTATCTTCATACTGAGCGACGCTATTGAAATTAGTAGTTGCTGTGCCACAACGGCTTGTATGTTTTTACTGATATATATATATATATATATATATATATATATATATATATATATATATATATATATATATATATATATATATATATATATATATATATATATATATATATATATATATATATATATATATATTATATATATATATATATATATATATATATATATATATATATATATATATATATATATATATATATATATATATATATATATATATATATATATATATATATATATATATATATATATATATATATATATATATATATATATATATATATATATAATTTTATGAAGAATTAATAAATAGTCAACTTCTCCGTTAATTAGCCATAAGCCAAGATTTAATATTTAAATATAGAATTTGAACCCGCGACTCTTGGAACGTATTTATTACGTACATATATTAAAAAATGTTTTTATTATTTCTGTAAAAATATTTGCTTTAAAATAATTACCAGATTTTTTATTTAAAATGATAATTTAACAACGCTATTACTTTCTTTAAAGTACAAGTATTAGGTTAAAGTGTATTTATTTTATTTTTAAGTTCTAACGTCTCACAATAGTCGTAAAATTATTTATAGTTACGTACATTTAACCTCTGGATGTCAGCCAAATATTTGTAAGTAATCTTGAAAGAGATTCAACATTTTCAATGATAAGGCGGTCAAATAACATTTAGTTGACATTAAATATATGAATGCTCTATAACTTTCTAACTTAATGTATTGGATGAAATAAATTGCTTACCATTGTAGGACATAGTACGTATATATATATATATATATATATATATATATATATATATATATATATATATATATATATATATATATATATATATATATATATATATATATATATATATATATATATATATATATATATATATATATATATATATATATATATATATATATATATATATATATATATATATAGTGTACAATTTTAAATTATTTTCTTCTTTTTTTCAACTCAATGCCACGCTTTACCTTACCTTGACAGATATTGCCAGATTTGCCTTAAATTGCCAGTTTGTTAGAAAATATAAATAGCTTATATTCAAACGTTTATTACGAATTTTAAAACACCAATAGCTCCAAACACAATTGTTGAAACGTTTGCGACTTTAGTGACGGTATGTTTAGTCTATCGAACTGGGAAATGTAAACAATTCTTTTCACCCAACGGAGATCGAACCTGTCACGCTTACAGTCAGGCGTTTATATACGTTCTCTTTATATGATTATTTTTCTATGTTACCTATATACATATTTTTTAGTAGGAAAAATATTATTGATAAATATAATATATTATTATTAAAATAAATATAAAATATATTAATTCCCGTAATTTCGTCTGCCTTTTTGAGCAAAAGCACATTTTTTCCACATTCTTAGTTTTCTAAATTAAAACAAAATAAAAACGCTTTACGCTTTAAACATACAACTTGCCGAGACTTGCTTTGGTATATTTATTCAAAATATGTTAAAAAAATAGCAAGTACAACGTTTATTTGACTTTATTTATTTCTGCTATACATATTTCGTCGACTTTAACGACATCGTTACATTGAAACGTCGACGACAAATTGAAAATATATTTCTTATTCCGCTTTTATTGTACATATTGTATGAATATTCATGTTTCCAGGAGCTTTGTCCTTCAAAATATCGTTTATTGTAGAGTGAGCTAGCAAATTTTCGATTCAGTTGTAGTTCAGAGTTATCGTTTTATATAACGTAACTTGTGGCACAGTGTTCAGCTACAAACGTGTATTCGTGAATTTGATTCCCATGCAGGGTTTGATCAATTCATTTCCGCTCTAGAAAGAAGCCACGACGTTGTTCCATCGTAGAAATAAAGCAAAAATTGAGAAACGGAGTGCCTTAACACTAAATCTCGACACTGAATAAAATATACGCAATATATTTAGTTGACATAAGTATAGTAATTTATTTAACTATAACAATTTATTTTCTACATACATACAACTATAGTGGCACATAGAATAGTAAATCTGTTTTCTGTGTAAGACCTTAAAACTTCTCTTGCAGCATTCACCCTGGTAATCCTTTACATCTATCTAAGGGATCAGAACGTCTATCTGTCTTTGTCACTCAGCGTTGTAGCAACCATGGCTCTATTAATAAAGATTTTCTTAGGTACGGTCCCCATAAGCCTCGCTATGGTTATACCCCTTATCTGATTGTCGTCATATTTACTACATGGCTTCAGACGAGGTAGAGTTTGCCCAAACAACTATTTATTATCACTGTTGATATATTTTGCTTACTTTGCTGAATATATATATATATATATATATATATATATATATATATATATATATATATATATATATATATATATATATATATATATATATATATGTATATATATATATATATATATATATATATATATATATATATATATATATATATATATATATATATATATTCGATTACTTATCTAGTGGTATATATATAAAAAAATAAATTTGTTAAATGACACTCTCTTTTTGGTTTAATATATATGAGACAGTACTATTGTTACTTAAAAGCCTTCATAATAATAAAATCTTACATATAAATCAATCTTATAAATAAATAAAAATAATTTTTATTTAAAAAAAAAGGTTATTGAACTCTACAACAATAATAGTATGGAAATATTTATTAGATACAAACGCAGTTTTTTCCACAAGCCCACCAACTCCACCCCCAACAACTTCAAATAATCACATATTTCTTGCGTTACTTCCACACGTACTCGCGCTACACCTATCTCCTTAAATCTCGCCTTAGGGTTTTACTGTTATTGCTGTTCAACGCCTACGAATATATAGTGTTTCTATCACAATACTTTATTTAATTAAATAACATTTTCTGTACTTAAAACTATTTTTTTATTTAGTTAGATTTTATATAAGAAAAGTGATATTTTCTTTTTGGGGTGTCGTACCCAAAGGGCAAAACGGGACCCTATTACTAAGTCTCCGCTGTCTGTCTGTGTGTCTGTCTCCAGGTTGTATCTCATAAACTGTGATAGCTAGAAAGGTGAAATTTTCATAAATTATGTGAAAACTAGCTATAACAACAAATACTAAAATAAAATATTAAGAGTGGTCCCCATACAATAGACGTGTTTTTTTCGTATTTTTTTTCAATAGTAAAAAAGGTAACAGGTAGACGTTTAAATTTTCCCATAATATTTACTTGTATATTCTTTTTCAAAATAAATAATGAATAAATTAAATAATAATAAAGAAAATGTTATAGGGAAATGGCCATACAACAAATGTAATTATTTTGTATTTTTTGATAAGGTTATTTAGATTCGAAGAATACAAGACTCGAAGTAAAATTAATTAATACAGTATATTCCTTGAAACAAACCGAACAAATAGGATTTCTTTATGGTTATCGTCTTTTATCATAATCTCGTTGTTAATAAAGTTAAACGCTCTATGCTTGTTAATCTTCTTAGTTAGCTGATAACGCAACGACACTTAACCATAGGATTACATACAGGAAAAAGAAAAATGCCCCAAAACTTCGCATGTGACCTAATTGGGAATAAAATACTTAAATTTTTTGTTCAATTATATATTTCAAATATTTTACCCGTCTTACTGATGTACCATTTATAATGCTGTTGCTTAAAATTTTAAAATGATTAATTAAAAAATAAATTAAACAATATTTATATAGTAATACTATTAGTTTTGATTTAATTTCTATTTCTTTAATATTTTTTCTAGCTTTACGCTGTATCTTATATTTTATAAAAGGCTAAGCGAAGTGAATCTAGTGCTAAGACACTCTATTCCCACTTTTAATTTTCAAGACGTATATGGACAAGTTGGGTGGCGGAACCTAACGCCACGTTTAGCTTAAAAGAGTATACAAATAAAAATAATCAATCCAGAGTGGGAACCAACCAATAACTGTTCCATTCCACCAGAATGGCCTATTATATAATCTATTATAAATATACTAATAGATATTTTTATAATCTGTTGAATTATTAAAACTCCTCAAAGAAAATAACTGAAAACTCTAGAAATAAAACTGTTAACTTAAAATGTTCTCCATTTAACAAGAAAATAACAAAAATACTTGAAGGAGAATGTTCTTGAAAAGTGTTGAATTATTCACTTTACTATTTTTCTTTTCACATCGACTCCATGAAAGTCCGTCTTTCCACATTTAGAATTAATTAGACATTTTCTTTCTTTCATCGACAGTCTTACAATATTCATTGCTTCTTTGAGTAACTTCTTCAAGTAAAAAAGCTCGTTTTACGTAAAATGTACTATGTACGTGTATTGCAGAGGAGTACTTTTTTAATTTTTGTTGTACATAATATTTTTCTTTGTAGCATCTCGCTACGATTTAATAAAGTTTCTTATATTTTTATAAATTTGTACTAGTTATTTGGTCTGACTTTTCTTATAACTTATTAAATATTAAAACATTATTTTGAGTCTGTCTTATCCAAATATCTATTACTTTCCTTACAGGAGCTGTTATGCAATGAAAAAATCAGTGGTAAAAATCTTAGTTCACAAAAAGACCGTTTACATTAAGTAATTAAGTTAATGTTTACTATACTAAAAGAATTATTTAACAAAGGAAACCTAGTATTAAGACTATCAGTAGACCACTTTTAATTAAATTTTCGTGTTGTCTTTCCAAAAGTTCATTATTTTTAAAGAGTTATAATTGCTGAAGTTCAACGTCCCGCTTATTTACATAAATAAATATATTTCTCGCTATTTATTCAAAAGTTAATCTTGTTTCATTCGTAATCGTTCAGTTTTACCATTTAATTGGTTCACTTGCAGTATAAAGAATTAAAATATTTAGTCAAATAAATAATACAGGTAGTACCTAGTAAAATAAATAAAATATAAGTTAGCTTTTTTAACGGTCTATCCCTATTTTTATAATAAAGCTATGCTAAAACAATTTCAAAGTCACTCCCTCAGTATTCATAACATTGCAGCCCTTGTTTCAATAATTACCAAATATATGCAAACAATTCCGGTCAAACTTTTCAAGCTAGACGTAAACTCGATACAAGTTTCAAATTGATTTACTTTGAGGACAAATATCGCAATCTAATATAAACTCTCCGCTAAGGGAATAAAGTTAGTATTACTTTGGTATATCACACAAGCACCATCTTAACGTCCTTTAGCATTATTTGAGTAAGACTAGGTGTCCCAAGATTTCTTCACAGTACCAGTATACAGTGACCCCTTCTCTCATGACTGATATAAGAAGCTCGATCATCCGAGAGTATTCTAGGAGTTCAAACATAAAGAGTGATAATGTACGGCACTAGCCTTATCCCTCAGGGTCGTTTAACAGGAAATTCGGGTCTTAACGCTTAGCCTTTAGTAATTACTGGGGTTGTGTTTATACCTACTTCGGCTTTGGCAAAATAAAAGGGCTTAAGTGCTTGTGTACGGGGAAAATTATAGCCTTCGTGTAATTCCTGCCTGCGGTGGCAGGCTATTCTGCAGTTATGTGAAAATAGCCTAAACGTTTAACTCTAGTTGGAATGCTGAGTGGATTTAATAGCGCTTGTATAATAAAATTAAGTTATTACTAGAGTATACATAAATTATGTTTTATGTAACATTAAATTGTTTTTCATTTATAATAAGCAAAATGACTACTATATATAGTACTAGAACATTGCATATTTATTATGATTTTCATGATTTTTTTGTTATATATATATATATATATATATATATATATATATATATATATATATATATATATATATATATATATATATATATATATATATATATATATATATATATATATATATATATATATATATATATATACATATACATATATATTAAAATAGAAATTACTTATATGTACGTAGCTTCAGAATTTAAGAAATTATTTAAATACACTAAACACTACTATTTTTCATAGTGATTCTGAAAAAAGTACCTGTAACATTTCAGATGCTTACATGTTCCCCAAAATAATGGAAATTGGATGGATTTTGTCCATTTAATTTAGAACAGGAATTCAGTGAAATCTAATCATGAGGTGTATCCCTAAGACTTGACCGCAACAATCCCTCGCCTAACTCACGCACGTGCCTTCCAACCAAATCCTTAACACGTAGTTGAATTAAAATACCTCGTGACCCTTTTTCATTAATAAGAGATCTTCGCTACGTACTGAATATTTATGCTGTGCAGTAAAGGTATTAGACGAACGCGATTTTTAAAGCAATCTTAATAATGTTAGTACTTATAGAGTTTCATATGTGAGCAATTAAATTATATTTATGATACTTTTACCTGTTATTTTAGATTTTAAAGTGTAAACATATTAATAAAGGAAGTATAAATACTTAAAAATATATGCCGAATGTTATAATTACTGTAAATGTTACTTTTTAATTGCTATTACGAATTTACAATATTATAAAATTAGCATCTTTACGAGTTGACATAATCGCATCTTACTATGACTTGTACCATATTCTTAAACGGGAGATGCCACTTGATTTTTCTGATACATTTTCATGAGGTCGCCGTGTATGGGTCTTTGCTGAAGGTTGGGATGAACGTTAATCTCCGGATTGTCTCCATTCGCTGTCTGAAAAACACGTTTAGAGATACGTGCTCATTGACTTAATCAACAATATTTATGTTATATTTAAAATATACTGTATCAATGGGTCGATAGACAGTGTTAGACTGTATGTGGCATAGTTTATATAGAATTTTTTATAAAGAATTTTAACCTTTTTTAGCCTTTAATTCACAATGAAGACCTTATCATTATAAAATTGTACATGAAATTTAAAACAAATATATACATACCTATTTCACAACCCAAGTCTAACGTAACATTTACAGAAACAAAACGTGTAAATACAATTTACAAGTTGCAAACGAATTGCATCGAGTTCCTGCGAAGTGAGATAAAGACGTAAATAGGTTAGCAAGTTTAGCAAGTTTGTAAGGGAGAGTCGATTAGCAGTGACAAATCCTTTATGGATCCGTACCATTGTTTTAGAGTATGCGCAATGTGATACTACCTTTATGAATGGCTTTTCTATACATTATGATATTATAAGTTAGAATTTGCTGTTTAAATACACGTGTGATAAATTTATATAGTAATATAAGCTTTTAGTTACTTATTTTAATACTGGGCACAAGAGATATAGAATATAATTTGAAATTCAAACTGTATCTCTTATATGATGGAGTAGACAGAGGGAACTTAGTACTAAAATATTTTGTTCTCCGTTTTCCACCATTTAAAGTGAAAGTCAAACTTTCCCTATTTTTTTTAAGTTTCCTAAAATTTACAATTCAACAATTCTTATTAGTGGCAACGATACTTTTGGATTAGATTGGAGAAAGAATTTCATTCCCAAGGCGTGTCATAATTTACGATATCATTAATATGATAATAACCTCTAACACACAAACGTCTTTTTCCACCTTTTTTTAATTGGGATATACAACCGTCTCGGACGTTTTAAGACGTTGTTAAACATTGCTAAATGGCAGAACTCAACACCGCACCTTGTCTGGTGAAGTAAAAATTTAAAACAATTCGATATCCCTGATTGGAAATCGAACATACAACATTCAAGTACAGTTAAACACTGTGCCGCTGCTCCACGACAGTCCTTGGATTCTTATTTCCCTTATATGTTTAGTACGTTACGTTATATATATATATATATATATATATATATATATATATATATATATATATATATATATATATATATATATATATGTATATATATATATATATATATATATATAATTATATATATATATATATATATATATATATATATATATATATATATATATATATATATGTATATATATATATATATATGTATATATATATATATATATATATATATATATATATATATATATATATATATATATATATATATATATATATATATACATATACATATACATATACATATATATATATATATATATATATATATATATATATATATATATATATATATATATATATATATATATATATATATATATATATATATATATATATATATATATATATATATATATATATATATATATATATATATATATATATATACATATACATATACATATACATATATATATATATATATATATATATATATATATATATATATATATATATATATATATATAGATATATATATATATATATATATATATATATATACATATATAATACTTTTATTCATTACTTGTTGATAAATTGATACATTACATTTACTAAGTGCTCCAGCACTAGCAAAAGATATATTTCGTCTAAGAATGATACCAATATCGCATACAATACTTCACTTGAGAACACCTCTTGTTGCTGTGTGATAGTTTTATTTATCAATAAGGAAATTCATTTAAACTAGTGAGTTCCCCGGGGCACATGCACTTTGTTTATTAGCTTTACAACTTTAAGTATGGTAAACTTAGTTAATACAGTAGTAAGTAGCTATCTTTTTTGTTGAGACTGATAAAAAGCGTTCGCAAATGTCAAGCAAATCTAATTAGCTGACGTATAGAACTTCTTTAATTAATTATCAATTGACCTGTACAAGTTCAAATATCAATTATATTTTTCTCCAACCCGTCTTTTCGAAGTCTTCAAAACAATATCAAAGTAAAATTAAAAAGAAAACTCGCCTCTCTAAGTGTGCTCAATTAAAGGTCTTCTCCAAATAATATATAATGACGATATGGTATATATATAAAAATTTACCTGGTAAAATGCTCTAATAAAGAAAGAAAAGGAACTTTCTTCTTCTTCTTCTTCTCTTCAATTATGGCGTTTCGAGCGTGCCAGTTGAGCACATTTCACTTCGCCAATGTCACATTGAATGGAGAACACAGTCAAGAGACACTCGTCAAGTGACAGTCACTTGACACTTGACATAAACATGACATTTGTAAAAATTCATCTCTCAATATTGAAATAACCACAAACAAACTTAATATAACCTTCATGTCTAAAAATGTAACAGTATAAATAAAAACACATAACACGATTAGCCAGAAAATCAAACAGACGGGAAGTATCAATAAGTCCCACCTTTCGTCGAGTTACTAGTACTTGTTTCTAACTCGAGTTTGGCCAAGTTTGGAGAACACAAGCTTAGCAGTTACACACATCTGTTAGTTGTTTTGTATCCAATATAGCATGACTAACAAGAATCAACTTCTATATTTACTACTTCCAAATATGGGTTGGGATTTTGATTGCTTTTCCCATTTGTTAAGTTGGTTTTATGAAGTGTGAAAAACTAAGATAAGCAATGTACCTATGTAAAGATACAATAAATAATTAATTGAAGGTGTATTTTTCGTCTAAGCCGAAAGTCTTATGCACCACTCCTCGAAGTCGTCGAAGCTCTAAGTACTCGTCTAACCTATGAAGGTAAAAGATTTTCCAATCAAACTTCAATTATTTCGTTAGTCAGCATTTTATTCCACACAAACGTTCGGTATCATCATCGTCAATAGAAAATATCCCCATTGTCACATTACTTTTTAAACGTCAAGCAATTGTTGCTATTTTAATAAGGCCATAATTAAATAATAAAATTAATATTAATGATGAAAATGAAACTCACTGGATCTTATATTAATCTATAATTTGACAATGAGAATATATTACATAATATATAGTAATTAATAAATACATCTTAATATTGTACCTTGACTAATTAACCTTACATGACTTTCTTGTGTCTTTACTTATTTTATTTTACGTGTAGGTTTGTTAAGAAAACATTTGACTAAATAAATTTCATTTTGGTATCAAATTAAATTTCATAAAGATTGAAATTCCAGGCATAGTTCATTTAAGGACATCGCTATTAACTTTTGCTATGAAAATTGCAATTGCACAACGGTAGCTATGAATTGCATAATTCTACAATATTCTGTACAATACAGTCGCATTGTTATGTAAAAGCTTACTGTTCCACATTTTATACATCCACATATCTCTGACAGATCGTATATCTCACGGAGCCAATGTTTTAAGATGTTACGGATTTCTCTTACGTTTCAAGTAGGGCAACTTTTCTCACTTTCGAGGTTGTTCCTTCGTATTCAAAGCGGAGTGACTTCGGTATTGTTAGATAACTTTGAGTTTGCATTGTTGCCTTTTAAATATGTATAGATCGTATGTAAGAGTCTTGATTGTCGTAAATTATACCTACATATAATATACAACTTATATTATATTACCTGTTATATTTTTTAACTTTGTCGCTGTAATATTTCCTTACCTTTTGAATGTGAAACTTTTACGAGAACAAAAAAGAACTCACTATCATAATCGGGGATCGAAGTTACAACTGTTAGGTTAGTCACAGTGGATGGATTTTATTTAAATAACTTATAACAAGTTATTTAAATCATTAATGATTTATTTTCAGTTATGAAATCTAATTTATAGTTATTTACATAAATTATAAAATAGCTGTTTAGTTTTCTAGTATTAACTGTATACAATAAAATTTCTATCTCATTATCGGGCTGTCGCGTAATTATATTAGTTCGTTCTAAATTATAACTGTCGAGGGATGTATATATCCACATTGCAATGCAGCTGCAGCCGTACATTAGTAGCTAATATTTTACAGCCGACTACGTTTAATTGGTACGCGGTTCGATGTTTTCTAACTTCCACCAGTTAAATGGAGCATGTAAATCACACGACATATGGGGAAATTTACTATGAATTGTGTTTATTAATGTTTTTATACATGTTTGTTTAATTTGTTCATATATGTAGGGTACAGATACCTTAAATTAAATATCAAACCCATATGTCTATCTGTCCGCTTCTCTGTTTGTATGTCATGAACTTTTTTAACGGAGAGGAGATAACGCCATGTTAGCTTCATTAATACTTTACATTTCAACATTCGAAACGTAATCAAGATGTATCCCCGTGTCCTTGTATCATTACATTTGTCAAAAAGTCAAATTCTACAAGCAAAACTATATGTTGGCATTTAATTGCGCATACTCAGAAAGGTGAATTTTTGACCTATAATTATTCTTTTAGAAGACCCCGAAAAGGCGGATTGGTGATTGGTTCGAAATTGAACAGTTCAATTGATAATTGATTAAAAAATTTTTATACGTTAGCCAATTGAATTATAAGCTGAAAAAAAAACATTTGCGCGCGTTTTTTATTAATCTCATAAATTAAATTCAAGTTCTTTACAAAAAAAATGATTTCTATATCATCCCTTAAAAATTGTTAACCTAATAAAACGAAGCGCTGGTAACTAATTATTGTTTATATTATAGAAAACAACTTAATTGTTGTTCATTGTAACTTCGGTCCACATATTCGAGCGCAGCCCATCAGTGGCTAAGTATAACACGATTGCTTTCACAAATCAATTTTATTGCAAGCAACAAGAACCATTTAATATTTGCTGAGTATATAAACTTTGTAAACTAAGCCAATTTTTTATTTTATCCTGATTGAAAATATTGGACAGGGACAATATTACCTACACTAAAATACAATCTCCATTGCTGAAATCTTTATCTTCAATCGTTAAAGTGCATTAGAAGCCTCGGTGTAAGCAATGTGACTTGCACTTGAAGATTTTTGGTTTTCGAAATTTCACACTTATAATTTATATATTTTCAGTAAATTCTTTGTACTGAAAGGCAATTTCCTTTATAAGCTGGCATTGAGGAAAACATAGCACTGAAATAAAAAGCAAGAGTATATGTAGAATATATTAGTAGTTATTATTATTATACTTATAAAAATTTGTATGTTAACTGTAAAATTGATTTTGTTACAATTATATAATATATTATTATATGTTATATTTATATTTATAATTATTTACTTATTATAAAAATATCCTTGAGATGAAACTCGATAAAAAATTATCTAAGCGTTCATCTCATGAAGCACGATGAATGATAAAAACTTAAAAGTAAAATCTCGTCGTTGATCATTCTCCTTCAAGGCAAAGACGTTGTATCTAGTATCTAGTACATAATCAAATCTTTTATATAGAATTAAAAATTATTTCGAGTTCGATATTACTTTAACCTTACCATAATAACGTTTAAAGTGCTAAATATAAATACCTACACTACATTTTAAAAGCTTCCTAAATGACCTATATGTATGTAAAATTAACTATAACTTTACTCTAATATCAAAATAAAGTTTAATGTAAATGTTTTCGCATAACAAAAACAGTTTACAAGCAATATTATACATATAATTACGTGGTAATTACGACGTGTGTAATACAACGTCAGGGGCTCCTAGCTGTTCCCAATTATACTTGTATACTCTCGCTCAGACGCATTTACATCTCAAACATTCTAGCCCTTGGATGCTCATTCATTTGATTAATAAAGTATTACTCAGTGTGTGTGAAAAACTTTACGCTGGTGTTTTTTTTAGAAAAAAAAATAGTCCGTTTGAAATGTAAGTACTAGGGCTGTTCGATCGTAGTTTTATTGTCTTCAATAGTATTCAGACTGTGCAATTTGACTATGTATTTGTATTGTATAAAGAACCTGTTTAAATACAATCTTATAATATTGTCAGGGCTATTAGAAAGTAGGTTCGATTTCTGTTGTAAAATATAGATAACATGTTGAGTGTCGTCACTCAAAACATCTTTAGCTCTAGCTAAAAGTCAAGAACGGTCCTTGACTCTACATTCAACATACGTGTGGTTCAACGTGAACATATAAAATAAAATAAAGTACTAAAATTAAATACTTATAATTTCGTCAATAGTACATATGCACATTTTATTAAAGGAATGAAGAAGTCTTAGATCTTATCTATTCCATAAGTAAAAATTACGTTACTTATTTTTATGATTCTATTTTAAAAGCATTTCTAAGTCGGAAAAATATGACTGTCATCACAAGTAAGTCAGCTCAACTCGCCCGAGATACTCAATCTGGCTTTCTATTTCAGGATTGTTTTGACGTAACTATATCGTGTGTACTTATTTTTTATTACCTTTTTTTAAAAATTCCACTGAATTCCTTGGGCCGGTCTTAAGGTCTTATTTTGGAGAACCGGTTGTAAAAAATATTTGACGTAAATAATTTGGCGTTAAAAAAATTTTGTGTATTTTACTTATTTTAAAATAAATTATTTGACTTTCATTTTACATATTTTTTGCTACGATCCTTACTCTATACATAAACAGTAGGCATGACGGTACATAAAAAAATTTCACGTATACATATATTTAACATTTGAACCTAATATATATCACGAATATATTATACTAAATAAATACTAAATTACCTGTTCCACTTCTACAGTACATACACAAATAAGAAGGAGAAGCGTCTAAATAATACAAAACACTTTCATTTCATCACACTTTAAGTCCATTATTTATACCAATATTTCAGTACAGTACATAAAATTATGCGCGTCCCTAGTCACTTGCTGAACCTTAAAAACAAAAGACTTCATGAAAATTGACTTTCATAGACTTACATTAGACGGAGGGCAAATAAAGAGGAAATGAGGAACATTACATAAATATTCAAGAGGATCCACTCCATAATGAAAAACCCGGAGGCTTATTCAAATAAAGGCTGATGTGTTGACATCTTAATGATGCGAGAATTAATGAATCGTGAGATTAAAGATGCTGTATCTTGAATAATAGATTTATAGGTGCAATTGAAATCTTCTATTGCATTGCTTTATAATTATTAATTGTACTATCTTAGAATTGTATATAAATTGTCGAGTTATGTATAGAATATTTATTTTAACAGGTAAATAACAGGCCAAATCGATTTATAAAGTAAATTCGCAAATTATATGAAAAATAAATAATAATAAGCTTAAACGCTTTATTTTAGATTTTTGTATAGCTTTAAATACATATATATAAAACGTTTCAACCATCGCCTGTTAAATTAAATAGTTACATTTAATAAAATACAATATACAGGATATGAAAGTTTCATCAGCGAAGTAACATTTGGTAGGAAGCGCTCACCGGACGCGACGAGCGCAATGTACAGGAACTGTCCGGGATATCTGCTTTTCCATATTTTGCTACGTTTACGTAAATATTTGCTGTTAACGTTTTGCTAAATAATATTTCTAATAATTTAATAGTCGTATATTATTATATTGATTGACTTAATCGAGACTGTCAATTGTTTACTTATTAAGATATATTTATTTTTGATATAGAATATAGCAAGTAATAAATGTAATGAAATAAAAAAATATAATTAAAAAAATATCAGTTGAATGTGGAATAATATATGAATAACGTCAAGAAAGACGCGGTTTTAAATAATTAATATTAAATTTTATTTATTTTTCCCTCGTGTGAAATAAAACTTTACGAAATGTATGTTAATTAAATAATTGTATGAGCATAGAGTATTATGGCTCTCTTTATGCTAAGATTTATAACAGTGTCTGTGTATCGTAATGATTGTTATGTTAGGTTAACGAATGTCGCTAGGTCGGCTGAAGACCTGGTGATGATCGCAGCCATCTAATGAATGAGGGCGGCCTAGAACCGATTTTTATGACGCTCATTGGATACCTTCATCGATACCTTTGTCTGATGATGATATAATATATTTTTATTATATGATATATGTATATATATATATATATATATATATATATATATATATATATATATATATATATATATATATATATATATATATATATATATATATATATATATATATATATATATATATATATATATATATATATATATATATATATATATATATATATATATATATATATATATATATATATATATATATATATATATATATATATATTCTCTCTGTTCTACGAAGTCTGGTCTCTACACATAATGTCTCGAAAACTATGTTAAAACTGAGATAGAAATCCTCTCTAGATCCATTAGATCCGTGAAAGAGCTTCGAGCTATATATATATAATTGTTTTGTTTAATCTTCTATGTATGCCAAATGCCATTTCTTTACCTATAGATTCATATAATATGATATAATATCACTTTTGAGCTCTACCACCCCATCCCCTCGTAATCTGTTACAAGCACTTAAAATGCGCCGTAAGTGTTTGCATTCTCGAGATTGGAGCATGCAATATGTTCCATCAAACGTGCACATTCACCCAGAAAAATAGGTTTGAAACACGCAAACCTACGATATGGCTGTCTGGAAGAGCCTTATTAAAAACAAAGTAAATAAAAATTTGTTTCATTGTACTATTTTATGCGGTTTTGATTAATGCTATAGTACTGGTGTTGCAAAATATTATCTGCTATAAAAATATTTATTTTGTAGTAGGTAAAGAATTTTGCGTGCAAAGTGTGACTGCAGGTTCGTCTTTTAAAATCCCATGCCTCATATTCGGACGGAGAACGTCTCTTGATACTTGACTCTGCCCGCCCTGCAATATCCAGGATACACATACTTAATTTAAGGCCTAAAAAACGTAATATAATTCATTTATTTTAGCCTCTATGTTTGTAATTATGTCCTTGAGTACTATTAGTTGCCTTTAAAGTTAAATTGATATTATTATAACACGATACTATAATTTTACTAGCAACCGTGCTTCGTAATTATCACTAATTAATTAGACTGTCTGGTTTGACATTCAATATTAACCTACCTCTATATATTTCCTATAATTTTCATGAGCTCAATTTCTACACAATATTATTTTAAATAGTTATTTTATATATTATCTAGATATTTTATTTCAATGTAGACGAAGTTAAATTAAGGCAGGAGGAATGACAATAGTTTTGCTGCGAACTGCAAATATTTCCCAGGGACCGGTGGACAGACGGCAATCGCAGTTATGTTATGTTTGGATGGATACCAGTATACGCTTTATACTAGTTTGTACGGGCTTAGTTTGGGACTTGGTGAATTTATTGACTTATTTATAAAAAAAGTTTTATTTAAGTCATAGATAAAAAAATCTTTATAGAGTATTTATTATTGTAATATTTTAATACTAATATTTAAATTAATATATTGTGAATTAAGTACTCTTGGTAATAATATGGTATAACAAAGCTCGGCGTTGATTTTCCACTCAACACGAAATATTTTGAATTTAAAGGGATCGTTACAAAATGAAGGTCTTGATGCTAAGTGAAGTTGAAAAAAAAATAGTATATATTATTAATACACTTGTATACTATTGTAATTATATTTATTAATTTATATTCCATAACAAAATGTAGTTGTTCATTTTACAATTACATACAATACAATTTTTCAAATAATTTCTTACAAATTCTTAAATTTAATAACACATTTTTCAAAGGTAAAGCTGAAAATGGCTCTTAAATTCAGTATTTGTATCTGACAGCGAGTGTTTGACGTTACTGAAAAATTTAATATATTTTTCAGGAAGTACCTATGCTTCAGCTCAAAAATAGCATCCATTTTCCGCCTCTAATATTTCTAATTAAACTACCCACTGTTGCTCCTTGCAAACAATTCATAACAAATATCTAACGTTAATAACGCAACTTGAAAAGAAACTTGCACGTGAAAGATTTACTCCCTGCCGTGGACCGCAATTACCAAATTATGAAAAAGGCACAAGCCATAGTCACTGTTATCTTACTAGGTATATGATTTTGTTTCGCGTACACCGTTTTTTATTAAGTTTCTCTGGTACGTTTAACACAATGGTCCTGCTAGAAATATTGTTTCTGTATTATGATCTTTATGACTTGAGCAGAACGTCTGAATTTCCTCCTCATCTGTTTTCCATATTATGAGCATTGTACACACATAAACTAATTGAATAGAGTATCTACAGAGTCCATATTGTGGAGTTGTTCTCGATGAAAAGATAAAGCACGTCTGAGGTTCTTAGAAGGGAGACAAACAAATTATCTTTGAAGTCTTTGTAAATAAAGTACACGGTGATTGGATTGGTATATACGTGCGTCTTCAAGGAGCAATGTTTGTTCATACGTTCGCTGTACGGTGCTCCTTAAGACAACAGTGTGGACACAGTGTAGATGGCAATTCTATTATGAAAGGGATGGCTCTTTGTGAAATCGCTGACATATGGTTAAGTTTTAAAATGAATTTAGCTATATTGTATTCTTTGAATATAAATAGTTAGGTATATACATAATTTAAAATGTATTTTTTAAATTTTATCATATCATTTTATACAGTTTGGAAAACGTGACACTTCCTTTTAATTATAATTTAATAGCTAAATGTACCCTACAGTCAATAATTTGAAATATCCAATTAAATTTTAATTAATTTTTTTTATATTAACGCGGTGCAGTAAAACTGTATCTGATTGTAAGGAAGATAGTTGTAGGTTTGACACTCTCTTATGGAAATTATATGTTTATTTCCAAGACAAGGCAAAATAGCGTTGAGTTCCGCCATTAATAACACACACACATCTTTTTGGGTAGACAGCAGAGAACTCTTTCGTAAAGTCATTTTTGTGGTGAGGTACAGGATTATGTTAAACTTTTATGCATTAATAAAATTTACGTTTTTATTCTATTTATTTGAAACAGTTTTGTATAGTGCCATTGCTTTTGTTTCAGGTAAGAAATACGTGCGAAGTCTTGTTTTCGGAGTTGGTGAGTTTTCAAAGAAGCGCTAAGTCCTTGCTTTGCCAAATAGCAGTTGTGCAAAAATTGCTTGTCTTGTACATTTTGTATTACTTGGTACTAAAGCGTAGAGCAAAATTGTAAAAACTACTGTATCAGATAATATAATTATATTACTTTATTTATATATTAAATATTATTATTAATGTAACTTTTTATTAATATTTCATGAAAAAATATTGTTTTAAAAGTACTCTTAGGTTAAGATATGTAAAGATGATATGTATGGTAAAGATTATGGTTAATAAAGAGCCATCTATAAAAAAAAGTGGTAAAATATTTTACCTGTGTAAATCAAGAAAAAAGTATCGACGCAAGAAAAGTAACGCTACAAACGTGAGGAATCTTTCGTTTATGTTATAAGAGATTTATAATAAGAGTCAAGGCAAACTAGGTATATCGGGACAGTGACCACTCTAGGGATAAAGCGAAAGGCTCAAACACCATCAAAATACTAAAAGAAAATAATTTAATACCAACAGGACATAATATATTTTAAATAACTAAAATCTCTATAGGTCTGGCTCATATACAGCTACAGCTTAAATTCTAATATAAATCATCTAACATTTAATTTGGTTCACAGCAGCACGTCGTCCTGTTATTATACATCATGCTTCAATTATTGTTGTAGTCTCACTAGAATAGAGGACTAGCTTTGAGATTCTCACTTCGAAGTTATTTCAGTAAATTGTACTAATATTTGTATTTTACTTGTGTAAAAATATAGATAATAATGTTTACTATGATAATTGAGTAATATCATTAATTTAATAATATGTAACTGGTCGCTTTCTATACATGGATGGCATTTAAAAAAACTTTTATTTGGGGTGTTTCTTTGTAAAAGAAGTTAAAACAGTGATTCTTTAAGTTTGCCTCTGCTTTTATGTTCACACTAATCTCAGAAATGGCTGCACTGATTTAAAGGCAGTTTTAGTCTCACTTAATATTAAGAGTGCAGTTTTATTTAAATTTTTATATATATTTCGGTTCATAAGTAAATATTTTATATAACTCTTTTAAAGTTCCAAATTTTCTCAAGAACCTCTTTTACCTCTTTCATTAAATTGGCTAAAGGTTTAATGGTGTTAAAGGAACAGATTTTGGAAAATAAGATTATGTCGCACGAGTAGTTACTAATGCACTCAGAAAAATTACATTAAGTTTGAGGGACGAGTCTTTGTCACTTAGTTCTATGTCGATAAAAAGGGCGTATTTTTTATTCTAACTGATGAGTTTAATTTAAAATTTAAAAATCGTTATAGCAATTACGACAATACAATAGGCAATTAAATTTCATATCAGAAGTTATTATGAATTTGTGATAAACGAAAAAAAAATAATAAATTAACGAATAAAAATGAATAGGAATATTCATTATATTTCTATATCCTTATGGTTTTAAATTTGTTGATTGATTATTTATGATTTGATTTGTTAGGACTCCGTTAAATTCTGTTCGGTTCTACGGTAATGGCGTTCCGAGCGTGCCAGTTGAGCACAATTTACTTCGCCAATATCACGTTGTATGGAGAATACATGAAGGAGAATGTACTGTGAAAAAAGAAAATATTAAAAATTACAGTATATACACATACCTACTACATTTGCGCTGCACGATATTTTACTGCTTGTCATTGGTTCTCTACCATTCTTAGTATAATAACAGTTACTTTAAAAAACTCGTTAACCAAATTGGAACCGACTCCAAAAATTACGGATTCCCAAGAAAAGCAAAATTAAGTATTTAATGTGACATTATCGCATTTTACATTTTACTTAGAAGTTTTGTTGAAATCGAATGGCGTGTTGCATGCAAAGGAAGTCCCAGTAAACAAACAGTTACTAAATTGTTTTATGGATAGAATAAAATCTTGAGAAAACATAAAAAATATCTTCCATATGAAATTAGCTAAATTTATTTTGGAGTCCTCACGCTAATAGTAGCTTTATCGAAAATACGATGTCACTATCCTTTAGTAAATGATTGTAGTTTAATCGCTTAAATCGGTTTTAAACGGTCCAAAATAAATTACATTGTTAAATTGTAATAGTATTAAGAGCAAAATGTGATCACACAAGTTCATAAAACAATTTAAATTGACATATTTATTCATATACTCATAGTATTTAAAATAATAACTTTGTGCCCAAAGTGCTAAACGCTCTTTGTTTCAAATCTTGAAAATTAGCAAATTTTTGTAAGTAAACGATGTAAGTTTTTATATTTATATATAGGTATCTATCTTGTCTATATAATAAAATAAATAATAAATTACTTAATTAGAGGACCGTCGTGGCGCAGAGGCCTAGCGTCTGTCTGTACGCGACGGTTTGTGGGTTCGATTCCGAGGATGGATTTTTCTATTTCCATTTTCTTTTAGTTTAGTTAGTTAATGCCTCGAAAACGGCGGAAAACGGGGACGGAGAAAGCAGGAACTAAGCAACGGAGTGTCTTAACATTAGGTTCGTATGGTTCCTGCAGTTCCCTTTGCCTACCCTGCCATGTGCGGGATAAAGCGTAAAGCTAAAAAAAATTTCGTTTATTTTTTGTGGCGTTGAGTTCCGCTAATCTCGAATTGCCTCGAGTTTGACGGGAAGCGGGATAAAATATGCGGGCCAAAGCGTGAAGGTAGAATTAAATAAAAAAAAAGTTCAATATCACTGTACAAACCGTAACTAGGCTAATTTGAACTAAAAATATATATTATAGTAAAAACTTGAAAGTGCTACTTAGCTACTAATAGCCAAATAACAATTTAGACGAATTGAACATGACTTACTTACTGTGTTCAGGTCCTTGTAAAAGATTACGTTAATTAATTAGGCTGCCTTCGTGATTTACTTTGAACACGTAAATTCTGTTAAATTAAGGTCGAATTAATTATGTTTAAATTTATCATTAATTACTATATTTAGTATACCGAAATTGTAATTTAAAGTATTTTTTTTTCATTTTCGTTAAGTATAAGACATGCTCTCTGTCTCTCTCACCACTGCCTCACTGGCTAGAGTAACAATATAAGCTTTTTTATAATACAAGTTTTTTTACAGCATTTATTTAGAAACTAAACTTTTCTGTTATTTTTTACCCAAATATATATATGTATATAATGTTTTTGTATATTAAAACGTATGTTGAATTGAACCCAATACTTACGTCGTCTTGAAGATCCACTATGATTTTGATTGTTTTATTTCAAAAATATCCTTACTCTAACAAAAGAAAACGGAAACGTCTCGCTACTGCTGTTAAAGTAACGGTAACAACGCAAGTTTAATAGAACATTATCGGTATAGTCGGCGACTTGCGAACGACCAAACAGTACCAGTGTTATATATTTTTATTGCTCCAACATGCCTGGGAGAGCTGTTGAAATTCAAATTTTAGAAAATAAACTTTGTATATTAGTTTTCTATGGATATATTCAATAGTTTGTGAAATTGCTATATGCAGTTCCTTATTATGTAGTTGAAATATTTTTTATTCGTTTTGTAATTTAAATTCAATTACGTTAAGATTAAATTAATGATGAAAATATATGAAAGTGTGTCCACCCCCCCATATTTACCACTTATTTTTAGGGTTTTATACCTCGATAGGAAAACTAGAACCCTTATAGGATCACTTTATTGCTCGTCTACCTCTCTGTTTTTTTCCTTTGTTAGTATCATTTTCTCCAAATTATGTAGATAAATCAAGCTGAAAATATCAAGTAGGTATCTGTATGCCTACTTGATATTTTCATTCGATGATTTCATGAAGAATAGATATAATCAAACTTCTTAGTGAACGTCTAAAGTTATTAGGCACATGCTTAAATTATTGAATGATAGGAAATCCTTTCTATTCTATCGACATAGATCTATAAAATTTTGACAATAAATTAGAACTTATAGTACAATTAAAGGGAATCCCTAAAAAGTCCTCCCAAAAATCCCTATAAAAATTGACATACTTCTCAATTTCTTTAAATAATATTTTCCTCAATTCGAACCCCCTGATCGCGAGTACTACTTGTTCTTAGCAGACATTTGTAGTTACTCAACCGATTAATTTTCAATGACTTAAATATTTTATTAACTAAAGGGCTTACATGCTAAAAAAAGACTTTGATGTTTTAAACAAAAATATTGTCCATATTAACTGTACCTTATTTGCTTGTTATAAATTATCAAACATATATAAATTTGCTTAAAGTCAGCAAACTTAAAAGCGTATTCCTCACATACGCTTTTATACGGTAAATATTGGTTAAATTTAAATTAGAAAGCTTGGTGTATTATAATATAATAAAATACATACATGCCTTAGGTTATGAAAGTGAGTCCGCTACGCTCGAGATATTCTGAATATTAACATGGCGGTAACTAATCAAAACACTAGCTCTGTGCCCTTTGAACCTGCAACAAAGTTTGATGCGAAATATGAAAACCACTGTAGCGTTGTCCGAACTTTATTAACTAAGATAAGCGATTGGCTTTTATTGTATAATATATTTTTTATAATATGTTTTTACTATGTTCTAGAAGTTATATTTCCGCCTTTCCTCATTTTTCTACTTGCATAGACTGAATTTTACATAGACTGAATTATATTGTCCTTCATTTTCGATCTATTAAGAGACAAGTATTTACTTATGGCATAACGCCTTTTAAACTATTATTATTATAGAAACCTCAAAATGTTTTGTCTAAACAATTGCCAAAGTTTAAATCAGATCCACCAAAAACCTATAGAGCGAAGAAAATGGAAATAAAGTAGCCCACCTTCCAAAATGGGAATCGAACCCACAAACTGTAGCGTTTACATGCAGAATTTGCGCTGCGGTTTATTAAAAAAGTATATTATAGTATATTTTTTGTTATAAAAAATACAAAGTAAATATATATTTTATTAATACTTTTGTAAAAACGGACAGAAACTGCTGTTATTGCTTTTTGTGAAGCAATAAAGCTGGAACAATAAAATGATGGAACAATAAATGTTACTTTTGTAAATATTTGATTTGTCTCAGTTCAATTTCATCAATTATGACAAGAGGAAGGGCTGAATACATTTCCTTTATATTAATTTCATTATCTTGGTCCAAGTTTAAATTAATGTTTCTTTGCATTATGAAAGGATGGGACTGAGATATTTTAATATTATTCAAGATGAATGTTTTGATAAAGGACTACATTTACTTGTCCAATAACGATGATGGCAAGTACTGTTTTCAGAGAAGAACTTTGCATTTCATGGATCCATCATTGAGGTTTCAGGCTCATAGCGTTGTAAGTTAGTTAAGTTTTCAGAGATGACTTTGAGGATATTTGTTTCCCACGGTACTTTAAGTTCTAGCAGCATTGTGCGTTTTAGACTTCGAGAATAATAGATATTTTCAAGAAAAAAGGGTTTCTATTCAAGGCTAGTTACGTGTATAATCTAATTAATTATAATTAAGGCTATTAAGAGTGTAAACGTATGAGGATAGGACTTCTCACAACTATACTTACTATGCTTAAATAAGTAATTTATTTCTTAATTTGTATAGTAGCAATATATTACTGTTAAAATCCATATTTGGCCACATTGGCCTATATTCACACAATGTCCAGAACGTAACGAGTTTGTAAGACCATTTATCATAGCAGAAATATCAATATCCAAGTCTGCGGGTCGACAGTAACTAATGGTACCGCGTGCATGCGGTAGTACAATACTGTTTAGTCCTTTTCATCGTGGCCGAATGAAACCTGAATATCTTCTGGAGTTCTTTGGGGATTTTTTTAGTTGCTTTTTTAGTTATTTGTAACATATTGTTTACTTTTTAGGTAGATTCGTTACCTAAGCGATTCCTTCATTTTCCGCTTTCTTTACGAATTTTTGAGTAGTTGCTCTATTCTTTACGAATACATACGCGCCAAAGTGTACGACTTTCAGAAGTTTTGCATGAAAATTACTTGCAACTTAATAAATATTTAAATATATAAGTAAATTTAACAAATATTTTTATATACTATATTTAGTACTGTTTTAAACTGAAACCGTTATCCTGTAATTAAGATCTGTCAAAAACAAATGTTAATACAGTAAACATTAAAATTTAACGAAATTATATTAAATAAAACAAAGTTATAAAAAATATTGTCTGAACATAAATATTCTAAAAAAGGTCAACAATCTCTTTCGAATTCGGCAAAGGTTTTGTTTTGACACTTGAAGAGATGAAAACAAAAGTGATTTATCTTAGTTCGCTCGAGGCTCAGGAAAGTAAGTATCATGCCTACATATCTATATTTCATACCCCACTAATCAAAGGGTTATAATATTGCTGCAAAATTAGCTTACTTGGTAGTTAACAAATTGTACATTTATGTCATTTAAATCTTGCAAAATTGTTCGTTACTTGACAGCCATAAGTTTTTAAAAATACTTTATATATATATATATATATATATATATATATATATATATATATATATATATATATATATATATATATATATATATATATATATATATATATATATATATATATATATATATATATATATATATATATATATATATATATATATATATATATATATATATATATATATATATATATATATATATATATATGTATATGCCTGTAATGCGACGGTTTCTGGGTTCGATCGGATCGGAAGATGGATTTTTCTATTTTCCATTTTCTTCGCTCTGGCAAACTAGGCAAAGCGCGGCGTTGAGTTCCGCCACTCAACACGCAATGCCTCGAAAAATGGTGAAGAGCGGGGACGGAGAAAGCAGAGACTAAGCAACAGAGTGTCTTAACACTAGGTTACCACGGTCCCTGCAGTTCCCTGTGCCTACCCTGCCATGTGCGGGATAAAGCGTGAAGCTAAAAAAAAAATAACATTTCTTATTAATATAAAACAAATATATTATAGAAAACATAAAACTAAATTATGAAAACTGGAATATTACCTAAAAATACTAAAAAGAAAACATAAGAATTTAAACGAAAAGGAATTTAAAGATGCGTTCAATTTTTAAATGTTTCCTTGAAGTAATAAACTATCCTTAGTGTGGATTAACACTTAAAAAATCATAAATCAACCAAAACTCATTATAATCTTTTGTATAACCTCAAAAATATCGAGGACTGCCTGTAAATGCTGGTTTGTAAGTTCGATTCCCACTCAGGGACGATGGATTTTTCATTCTCATTTTCTCCGCTCTGGCAACTACGCTAAGCACGATGTTGAGTTCCACCACTCAACACGCAGTGTCAAGAAAAGGCACAAAGGGGGATGAAGTGCCCTAAAATAAGATTCCTATAGTTTTTGCGGTTTCCTCTGCCTGCTCTACTATAAGGGTGAAGCTAAAAAAATATTAAAAACATTAAAATAGCACGAGGACATCACTTGAAACAACTCATGATATTATAATCATAGAACTTACTTATATATGTTTCTTAATGCAACAATTCCTAATTAACTTAATCACAACATAGTTTCACTTGTCTGGCTCTTAAATGGCTCTACAGGGAGCTTCATTTTAATTTAGGGTTACTTTAGGAGAAAATTGACACCAGTCCTCTAACTCGCTGCATGCGTTCGCTGCATAAGGTCCCTATATCGAGGGACACATTACAAGGGAATATAGTAAAAGTTTTTCAGTTATATTTATTTTATAAGTTATATGTGCATTTTGAAGCTATTGTTAGAGTTTTACTGTACATAATGGTAGTGACTCAGAACCCCACTCAGTGTAGTGATTTATTTCTATGTTCTACTTACGTTGCACATTGATTTTTGCCACTCGATATTTTGTCTCAAATCAAGAATAAAAGTGGAAAATTGTATTTTAACAAAATTTTGAAATTATTTGTAAGGTTTCTTTATGAAAAAATATTTTTTTCTGCTGCTCCCTCTGCCTACCCTGCTATGTGCAGGATAAAGCGTGAAGAAATAATATTATAATAAAAATAATATTAAATAAATACTTTGCTGTAAGTGTTTGTGTTAACAAGCCGCAAGATATCTAACGTGTACCATAACAAATCCAAGGATATCTCATTACTAACTTTCATCTAACTCCTGGAAACCGTCGCTTGTTATAAGTTTCACTTGTGTTTGTAGTTGACTTCGATGAAGTAAATAAAACATGGATTTAATGATGCCCAAAAAAGGTTATTATTGTAGGGGACTTTTTGTTGTTATTATTTTTTTTACTATTTATATATATATTCAGCGTATAAGAGGAAAGGCAGAGGGATCTTAATGCAAAGAATTTGTTCTATTTTCACTTAGAATTCTTATGATAATTAAATTTTTTTCTCGAGCGGAGATCAAACTTACAACTATTGAATTATATGTAATAGACGTTATACCACCACACTATTACTGCCTTGATCAAATAAAAATGCAAGATATTTTTTATATAATATTTCTATATTCATATACTTGTGCTATTTGAACGCATAACTACTTACTCAAACTCATCGATTACAGCGTTTTGTACATAAATTTTACAAACATCAGTTTATATATATATATTGTTGGAAATTATATAAAGGCTTTATATACATTCGATAACTTCACTTTGCTCCAGCTACCTTATTTGGAAATAAATGACAGTAATAAATAAATGTTCTTTCTTATATATAATCTATATTTTGTGCAATCTATTTACAATATTTTACATGATTTTGTTTACCAAACAACGTAATGATGTGTAAAAAATGCGCCATTTTCCAGCTAAAGCATCCATCCCTTATGTATCCATCCCTCTTGTAAACATCTAATCACATACGGACATTTGTGTCAATATTTTATCACGATAGCGTGTGAAAGTTTTCGTAGAAAGTAAGAAAAACAATTCAAAGTATAATAATATTTCCTAGTATATGTATTAACATATATACAACTATTAAGTTGTATATATGTAAATAAACTTATAATTATATCACAATACAATATAACGAACGATCTTATTGCCTTCGTTATAGTGATGCTTTTAAATATATAAAACCGTAGTATTGTTCCACACTCTAGACGTATTTGGATATTTATTTAATGCGTAGTAATACCGTAGTGTGAATGAAATATATATTTTCAACCTTAATTTAATAAGGTTATAGTTTTAAATCCTTTAAAATAAAGGAATTCAATCCAACGTTAAGTAGAGATTCAACAATCCTGTGCTGGATGAAGTTAGTTTGTCTTAAAGTTAATACGTTCTGCAGTTTCATTTGATATTCATTTCCTTATATGCGCTCATTTCTGTGAAATGACCATTTTAACTGTTTGAATGTTGCATGCTTTAATAAAAGTTTTAAAGTTCAGCTGAATACTTGCTTTGTTGCAACTTTTCTTTCTCAATTTTCTCTTTCTCAATGGAAGTAATCGCATATCTTGAAAAGGACTACCTACTTTCCTTTACTTTATTTTGTACATATATATATATATATATATATATATATATATATATATATATATCTATATATATATATATATATATATATATATATATATATATATATATATATATATATATATATATATATATATATATATATATATATATATATATATATATATATATATATATATATATATATATATATATATATATATATATATATATAATATATATATATATATATATATATATATCAATAAATAAGCAATTTATTTATATTACGTTTACGTTACGTTTATTTTATAATCATTGCAAGATTGGAAAATAAAACGAAAAACACACAAATTGTTGCTTTTTCTCAATTTACCTACTTAGTGAGATTTTTGAAGATATATTTTATTACACTTGTCAATATTACAAATTAATATCTACTAAATTCTTTGATCATAGAAATTCGTAATGTCAAAATTCAACTTTCCTAATATTGCGACGGGCTACCGGCGAAACGTCACAAATTTAATTATTACCGCGACAAAAAGCAATTCGGAGGGTCCGGGACTTTGTCGTCGAAATTACTTAGACCCTAGTTATCAGTGAAATAATTTTAATATACATCCAACTTTATTTAAGCGATGTTTAAGAAAATATTTTACTTAGCTATAGGCACATACATATATGCACAGGCATACATAGGCACATACGGCCTCAATAAATATATAAAAATATTTAATGCATACACATGTATACATGCATACATATGCATTAAATATATTTATATATTCTATTGAGGCCGCAGCGGTACAGCGTCTAACGACTATAAATACGATGATAGTGGGTACAAACCCACAATAAATGAATTTTTAATTTTCGTATCATCGATCTGGTAACACAACCCTAACTATAAAACGACGACGTTCTAGAGTACTACTTAACGTCAACTTGTACAATACTCGTATTTTGAAGATTGAAGTAATATGTGGGATACATCGTGATCGTATAATATGTAAAGAAAATTTTGAAAGTAAACGAAACGGCTTGTATATTTAATTCCCACTAGGGAGAGATGAATTTTTTTATTCACATTTTCTTCACTCTGGCAACTTGGCAAAGCGTGGTGTTGAATTTCGCCACTCAATATGCAATGCCTTGAAAAGGTGGATAGCGGTGAGCGGAGTGTCTTAACATTAGGTGTCCACAATTCTTATTGCTCCCTCTGACTTCCATCCTGTTATGAGCGTTACAAACCGTGAAGCTATCAAAGAATGAATTCTATCCAACTGCCTTAAATGATATTTTGAATTGCAAATCAGGAGTTTTGTTTGTTAAGTTATACCTTTTATGCCATAATCATATTTTTAAAATAATTTGTGGGTTTTTTTCTTCTTATTCTCCTTATATCTCCTTATATATTTTCTAGCGATCATACCAAATGTGAAATTTAATAGGTCTACACGTATGGAATTTAAAATTGGAATGTTGAAATTCCACCCTATTGTACGAAAAGCGAAACCAAATTTTATAGTATTTGCACTTAATTCAAAAGGAATCGAAAAAAAAAACATAATACAGAATGAAAAATATATATTGTTTTTATTTTGTAGGATTATTTGCAATTAGTGCTTCACTTTTAGCAAATATGTTGAGGGCTGTTATCTCTGGGAGTGTGTCCTCCAGCGAGGGCATCTTCTCATATTATAATATCTCTATCAGACATCTTTCCTCTTGATACTATAGGACATCTTTCCGATTGAGGCGCTTTACATAACTGCGAGTTAGAAGCTGCTGTGTTAGGGTATTCGGATGAGCTTTCAGCCGTTTTTTGTATTTGTTTGAGGAATATGCGATTGCTTTATTGACAGGTGGCATTTCAAGATAATCATGGATATCCGAATTTGTGACATACCATGGAACATTACTAATTGTTCACAGTATGATGTTTTGCATTCTTTGTTTGCACGAAACAGAGGAGTTGCAAGCGCTGCCCCAGATTTGAAGATTATACATCCATATTGGTTTGAGGATCGCTTTGTACACCAGGAGCTTATTGTCTATAGAGAAGTAATTTTAAAAATAATTATATAAATATAAAAAATACTGTCTGTTGCACGTAGGTCATTACTTTTGTTTTCTGAATAATTCAATTATTTTTTTTTTTTTTGGTATTTTCTTTTTTTTCTTTTTTTTTAGCTTCACGCTTTATCCCGCACATGGCAGGGTAGGCAGAGGGAACTGCAGGAACCATATGAACCTAGTGTTAAGACACTCCATTGCTTAGTCCCTGCTTTCTCCGTCCCCGCTTTCCGCCTTTTTCGAGGCACTGCGTGTTGAGTGGCGAAACTCAACGCCGCGCTTTGCCTTAGTTGCCAGAGCGAAGAAAATGGAAATAGAAAAATCCATCTTCTCCGACTGGGGATCGAACCCAGTAACCGTCGCGTTACAGGCAGACGTTGCGCCTACATATTAATATAATTCCCAAATACAAAATAACAAAAATTACAATTTCGAAAAAAGAGAAGTTACAATTATATTGTATCACTCTACGAATTCTATAAACATCAATCTACCACATTTGTTTCCAATACATTTTTTCACAATAGAATTGTTCCTTTCAAGCGCTAAAAAACCATCTGTTCAACCGAAAAAATAACTCGCACAAAACATATTTTCTTACATTTAGTGGTAAGCTCTGCCAGCTTAATTTGAGCTGGCATCCACTTTCTGCGGGGTTTTTTAGCTAGCAAATATAGAAAATGTTATGGAATAAGAGATCAAGGTGAAGTGGTGGGTTACAGGCAAGTGTCATAAGTAACCATGAAAGCGCTGCGTACTAAGAATAAATTTTCAATACTGTACACGGATCGTTAGTTCTTCTCAAGGGTTTCGTATGTTTACGCACTACACTAAGCTTTATCTCAAGTGTGGGGGAATATTACGCACAATACAGAACGAGTTTCATGAAACTTTCTTAATGGGGTTTTAAAGTTACTTACATTACTTATCATTGATCCCGATATGATTGATGGCGGCTTGGGGTCGTTTTGGAAATTAAATTTCTTGGATCATGCTTAAGACGCGCTGAGAATTATAAACAGATCTGAATTACTTTTGAGGAACATAAATCATAGTATATAGTCCTTTTAACACTTTAACTATTTAAATGGTTTTTTAATAACAGTTAAAAGTCTGTTATTAAATAAGATAATTTATAATGTAAACGGAAAGATGATATGTTCAGTATAATATAATACAACTAACTATGTAAATGATAGGTAGTAGAAATAAAAATAACGTAAAAAATGCAAATTAAAAAAGATTTTTTTATAGCTTTCTATATCCCGCATATAACAGAGGAAACTGCTGGAATCGTGGGATCCTAGTGTTAAGACACTCTGTTCCTTGCTTTCCGTCTTTAAAAAAAAAATTCATTCGTAAAAAGCACTTTGAGTTTAAAAAAAGAATTAACAAAAATTTATACATGATTATAAATAATTCATTTTTTTAAAACGCGTTACTTTTTTCCCTCAAAAGGAAATAAAACTCACAAGTGTCGTGTTTAAAAACATACGCTGTTGTATATTTACGTATGCATATATATTGGTACGTATCTAAGTCTAGGATTATACAAAATTCCTACAATAAGTTAATGTCGCGCTTCACATTTCACATTCGCAAATTAAGCAAACGGGGAAGATAACAATATTTCCTAGGCAGGTGCGAGACGTCGACGCTACACATATACGAGAATGAGCAAAACCATTTACAAGACGTGTTATTAAGGCACACTAAAGTTACCTTGCAAAGAAATTACTGTGGCATATTTTTATTTAAAACTAAGTATTATATAAGTAAGCAACGTAATTTAAAGAAAAAAAAATATATTATTTATAAACATAGCAATAGCTATGTTTTTAAACACAAAATATATTACACTGTTAGTCTTATTATTATTATATTATTACAGTAATATATTTATATGTTATCGTATAAATCGAAAGAGTTCTTTGAGAAAAATCAATCCATTAGGTATCCACTTTACTATGCTAAAACGTTAAAATTCTTTTTAGGTAAATTCACAATAATAGTAATTGAAAACAAAAAAAATAGTTTCACTATCGAATAAAATTATCATATTTACAATAAGACTGTTTTCAACTATGTTACAACAACATAGACTTAAGATATTTAAATTTAATAATAAATAAACGAATAGCTTTGCGCTCGTAGCAGGGTTATATACAACTGTGGATGTAATCGCGACCTTAACAGATTGACAATTTTTAATAGTATATTTGTAGTACGAGATATTTACGTCATTCGTATTTAATCAAGACTACCTCACGCATTACACAATACGTAAAAATATCGTGAAATGGGAAAAATGATCCTTTGCTTAAACTATTGTTAATTAATTAAGTATTTTTTTGTATATAACTTTGCGATATTTTACCCTGTATGTAGTAGGTACTGGCAAAAGCCGCACTGTCATATACATCTGTATGAAGCGAATGTAGTTAGACGATTCGTTACTCAATTTTACATCATTGTATAGTTATAATAGATAAAATATATAAAGTTATATAAAGTGGCGGAACTCAATGCTGCGCTAGGTTTTATTATGTTACCAGAGTGAAGAAGTGAAATAATTGAATATCTCACAGTAAGAATCGAACCCATAATTTTCGTGTTCAATATCACACACGCTGCCGTTGCGCTACGACTGGCATTGGCTTATTTAATTCATTTTGATATATTTGTTGATTTTTGCTGCATATATACTTAGTCTTGCCATAAATATTGTTATAAAGAAAAGCACGATTTTTTTTTTATACGTAACATTTATTCCTTTCATAGTGAGTTAGTTTAATACATCAATATATAACTATTAAAAATATACAATGTTTATTCGAAGTGGTCCCCATTGGCTGCAATACAGTCTTTTAAACGTTGAGGCCAGTTATCAATAGCAGCACGAACTCTTTCTAGAGGAAAATTCTTCACTGCCAACCGAATGGATCGTTTTAGGGACTCCAAATTATCATGGCGTTTAGAGCAAGCCTTACTCTCTAAAACTGACCATAAATCATAATCCAATGGATTTAGGTCAGGACTTGACGACGGCCAGTTTTCAGTGCTGATAAAGTCCGGAACGTTAGTTTTCAACCAAGATTGGGTGGATCGAGCTCTATGACCCGGTGCCGAGTCTTGTTGAAAGCACCATTCTTTGTTATTGAACATGGTGTTAGTTAAAGACTTAACTACCGTCTCAAGAATGGTATTTTGATAAACTTGTGCCGACGTTTTAATACCTTTTTCACAAAAATATGGCTCAGTCACCCCTTCATAGCTAACACCCCACCAAACCATCACTGAAGTGGGATAATGCCCACGTTGTACTCTGTTTACTAATTGCGAAGCTTCTTTAGAGCTTTCAGCATAAATACGGTCATTTTGTTTATTAAAATACTGCTCAATTGTAAAAATGTTCTCATCCGTAAACAAAATTTTTTGTGACCTCCCTTTGCGTACCGCTTAAGTAGTTGTTTGGATTTTACCACCCTATTCTTCTTTAAATTATCAGTTAAGAAGTGACCAGTACGTCTCTTATAGGCTGCAAGTCCTAAGTCATCTTTTAATATACGCGACATGGTTCTAGGAGCTATCTTCATCTCCCGAGATAAAATCTTTTGCTTACGGACAGGATTTCTTCGAATTCTTTCCCTAACTGCTTTAATCACCTTTTTCACACGAACGGTACGTGGACGGCCAGATCTTTTTCTGTCACAAACAGAGGAGGTATCATTGTACCTATCAATAGCCCGGTAAACAAACATTTGACTAATACCAAGCGGGTGGAGGGTTTTAAAAATTGCACTTTTCTCCATACCTACTTTATGTAAGGCAATCACAGCGATTCGGTTCTCTTTATCACCACACTCCATTTTAATATAACAAAATATTTAACAATATAATGGCGCGAAAATAAGAAAACACATCAAGCAATCATATAAAAATGACAGATTCCAAATTCAAACGTAATATTTTCTTTTTTTGAATAGTAACAGTATTTATGGCCAGACTAAGTATTTTAGGTTAAAGCTTACATTAACAAGTTTTTATCACACGCTTAAATGAATAACATTCACTTCGCAAAGGCGAAAAAAACATGAGTTCTCAAAGGATCTCGCTTAGAAAGAAAGTGTTCTTTTTAGATAGTGAGTCGGTAATGAACCAGATATGAATAGGCAATTTCAACTTCACTTGCGTCTTGCTTTAGTATGAAGCTTGGTTAACTAATGTATTGTGTTTTAAAATACATGATATTTTATTTAGAGTAAACAATAGTATAATCAGCTTTTACACTTCAAGGTTTTTTTTAAACATTACGCTTTATCCCCCCCCCCCCCCCCCCCCCCCCCTCCTGGCAAGGTAGGCACGAAAACACAAGAAGTTAAGACAATCCGATCCCTGCTTTTAGCCTCTTCAAAACATAGCGTGTTGAGTTAAACTCAGCGCCGCGCTCGCCTCGTTGTCACAGCGAAGAAAATGGAAATGAAAAATCCATCTTCCCCTAGTGGGAATCGAACCCAGAAACCGTTGCGTTTATAGGCAGACGCTGCGCCTCCGCACCATGACGATCTTTAGTTTTTTTCCTTCAACGGTAATAATAACAGTTAATGATATTTTAAAATTATTCTTTTACATATATTATATATTAACATTTCTCATTAATTAATAAATCTATTGAAATATACATGTTTTTACTTTTTTTTAGCTTCACGCACATGGCAGGATAAGCAGAGGGAACTGCAGGAACTATAGGAACCTAGTGATAAGACATTCCGTTGCATAATCCCTGCTTTCTTCATACCCGCTTTCCGCCGTTTTCGACGCATTGCATGTTGAGTGGTGGAACTAAACGCCGCGCTTTGGCTAGTTGCCAGAGCAAGAAAATGGAAATAGATAAATCCATCTTCCCCTAGTGGGAATCGAAGCCAGAAACCGCCGCATTAAAGGCAGATGTTGCACCTCTGCGGCACGACGGTCCTCAACATGGTATTTTTAATTATTATTAAATAAAAAATCAAATCGTCTGCAATACAATATAAAGTGAACAACATCCTAAGCAAGTAAGTAAACAAACGGCAGTACATTATAACAAACAAATCGATATTGTATACAGAAGCGTTTAGAACTAAACACAATGAATGTATTTAAGCGTAACTATTGCAAAACAGGTGTTTCATTCTCATCTCACCACATAAACAATATCTAACAAAGCCTGCACCGAACAATAAGCAACGTTCAATATTTATACCTAGAAATATATAAATTATAATAGAGTCTGCTGTAGAGGGGACCTGGTCAGTACTAGGGTGTGAGAACTTTTGTTTTATAATTTAACTAGTTTGGCAAAAAAAATCTAGGCGTTGAGTCCTTCAATTAACAATTAAAATATTGAATTCTAATGATGATGGAGGTTAGAAAACGGAGTGCAGTGACATTAAATTATCTTTACTCTACTATGAAGATAAAACGCGAAGCATATATAACATTTTTTATAGCTTTATCCCGCTTAAAGCAGGGTAGGCAGAGAGAACCTCAGGAACCTTGGGAACCTAGTGCTAAGACACTTCTTTCCCAGTTTCACCATTTTGAGGAATATATTAATATAAAATTATGATTCATCTATAGTTTACCATCGAGTATCTCGTCAACTTCGAAATGCTTACCGTGTAACCGCATTTCACCGGTAAACTGCACTACCATTTGTGATTTACCCATCCATAGATCCTCCTTCTATGTAATTACTGTGCACTCATCAAACACCAAGGTAATTTGAACCTTACACCTTCAAATTAAGGTACACACTTCCATATAACTGTTCAGTACTTATAAGAATGGTCTTAACTTGTTCCTGCACAATATAATGTTCACTTCGTCCGTTTGTGAACTAGTAAGCACAGTAAAAAATAGTTATATAAAAATGACTTTGCGTGTACCTAGCTTTTAAAAATGAAAGTGTAAATAGATTCCGTAATTTCAACACTTATACAAAAGATAAGTAGAATTTTACCAACTTAAGAAGTTAAAACGACAAGACTTCACTTTAATGCATTGAATTCAGCGACCATTCACTGAATGAAAGAAAAATATACTCGAATTTTCGAGTTAAAAGAGAGATCTTTCTTTCTCCCACAAATAGAGATTTGAGATTTTAAAAGCTATGGCAATTATTCACACTTTAATGGAAACCAACGAGTCGGACGTCTGTGAAGAAAATACGGCGAACGAATAATTCACAGCATTCGTATTTGATCACGTCAGACGATAAAGTTGCAATTTGGAATTTACAAAATATTGCATCGTTAGAGCTTCGCAAAAACGACGTTTATGCAAACACTGCAGGTGCTCTGAAGATACCAGACGATTTTTTTGCCCTATTGGTGGTCCTTGGCGTAGAAATTTTAAAAGCAAATTGGACTCAAAGCAAACTTGAACTTGAATATTTTTTATGCTGAATAAATGAAGGAATGACTAAAATTAGCAAAGTAGTGATAAAAGCTTATTTACATCAATAACCAAATGTAATAAGTATATTTACACAAAAAAACTTAGTGAATTTATAACTATTTTTATTTACAAACGAAAACAACACAGTTTTTAAAATTTTTGAATAATATGTTTCACCGAAGAAAGCTTTTGACATACCGTACCTTGTTGACTGTGATTTAAATCCCAAATGATTATATATATGGATTTCACTATAAATTCAAAATCTCAAATCATAGTAATAGATCCAAATCCAAACTAATTAATCACTATAACAGTTTTACGAAACAGAAATAGCTTTAGACTAACATCCGTCCAATAACATGGCCAGTAAACATCCAGAGCAGACGCTCATTGTCTGTGTGACCCACGCGTAGGTCGTAATTCAGCCGTTGAAATGCAATTAGCGGGATAGGTGATAACACCCCCATACATCAGGTCTATGAATAGAACCATAATTTACTGCTTACATCTTTTTTATAAGTCTTAGTAAACAATAAGAGATATATATGTATATAAGTGAGAAAATCTGTACTTAAAATATGCCAGTGAATTTTTTTGGCCTAAATTGGAAATCAGAGCAAATAAAAATGATATATATTGTAATTAATTGAAATTGATCTTTTATTTGTAATTTAAATACAACAATTGAAGTAGAAACATTGAAAAAATAACAACCACATTACTCCCACGATAAAGTTACAACTTACGTTCCATCTCATCGAATATTTGTAAAGTAGGCAAAGAAAATAAGCGGATAACAATATTCTTGAAAGTAACATGACACCTCCATTAGGGAAGACTTAGAATAGATAGCACTTAAAATGACGCTGACGAGATAATGGCTCGAGTTGGTGCCTTACTGGAGTGCCTTAAAAATTGACGCAAACTGCAATTTGATGGAATGACAGGATTATTTATAAAGGGTAAACTTTTTGGATAATCTCAAAGGGTAGGTTATGGTATATTGAGCTTACAAGCACACCTGATGTTTGTCGGTATATAAATAATAAATGTGTGAACAAAGAAGATATAGAGCTTTTGTATTTTCGTGTTTGCTTATCAAGATAGTTTCTAGGATGGTTATGGAGCTTAAAGTGACATTGTTCCTCTATTTGTGTTTCTAAGACAGACACGTCGGGCTAGTCTGGACACGTTTGTAAACAATCAATATGCAAATGTGGTTAACTTGCCCTCGGACCCTGTATTTATTCTGCAACACAAATGGTGTTCGTTATGGTGGTTTGCGAATATTGATTTCGTTAATTTAAATTTACATAGATAATGCTGATATTGTATAACATTATGTAATATACCTGAAAACCGTCTTGGCACAGAGGCGCATCATCTGCTTGTAAAATTGACGGTTTGTGGGTTCGATTCCCACTAGAAGAAGGTGGAAGATTTCATTTCCATTTTCTTCAATTTGACAACTTGGCAAGCGTGGCATTGAGTTCCGCCACTCATCACAACATCTCGAAAGGTAGAAAGCAAGGAACGGAGTGTCTTAATATTAGGTTACCACTCGTCCGGCGGTTCCCTCTGCCTACTTTGCTATGAGCTAGTAATTTTATATACATTATTAACTGAAGTTAACCTGTTGTTCCTGATTAATTTGAAGGTTTTGATTCTTTCTTTTTTACTATGTTTATATATTTACTTAAAACATTATGTATTTATATTTGTATACACATACCTGTACATATATTCAGATATATATCAGTTTATATACAATATACAATTTAGCTACGTACCATGAAATATCTCTTGTAAAGTATAAATATACTTAAAATATATATTGTTACTTATTATCCACATCTAACGAATTATTTTTGAGTAAACGTTTGGTTTATTTTAACATCGTGATTTCTCAACAAAATTGCATTTAAAATAACAAATGCAATTTTAATTTAAAATTTACTAATGCACATACCTAATGGTAGTTTAGGAGCAACTGCAATCTATCGGTCCGAGTAATGATATTCACCAATTGGTTGAACATTGCTTAGCTTACCTGTAACAATGGGAACTATTGTAATTACGTCCATATAGTTAAATGATTTGTCAATACTGTTATAATTTCATGCAGTAAAGGATACAATATTTGTTATTTCTTTAGTAAATATAATAAAAATGAAGATCAAACGTCGTAAATGGAGTTGGACCGCCAAAACTCTACGTAGAGATTGAATTCCTAGGCAAGCCCTAGATTGGAATCCTCAAGGTAAAGGGAAACGTGGATGACCAAACAATCCTGGCGATGGACAGTAATAGCTGAGGGAGCAAAGAACATTGGGATTTACATCATAACAAGAGCAAGATAAAATGCTTAGCTTAAGACCGATCACGCTGTTGGAGCACTAGTAAGTAGTAAGCACTCGCCTTATGTCCATAGGAACTTAAGTCAAAAAAATAAGTCAAGCCTAAAGTAAATACAAGACTTGCTAGCTTAGTACTTATATTATTCTTAATGCGTTCCTTGTCTAGGGCAGCTATTTTTACTATTAACTGTTTATCTAATTATAACTTGGTATATCAACATATTTATACAAGTTGTCGGGGCTTAGGTAAGGGAGCGTTATGTACACGCTGTACGGTACGCTGTGTATATGTAGCTATAGGCTTTACATTACGTTTACTATGATAATTTAAATACTATTAGTCTAATCATAACTGTGGAGCCACTATGAATCGTGCTTGTCAAGGTAAATTTTGCATAACAATGTATATTTTAACAATGTATATTTTAAAAAGATTTGATTAAAACTGACCCTTTCCAGTTTTTTGTATAGCAAAAACTCTGATATAGAGAGGAAAACGAAATTTAAATAAAACTACTCTGTGCTATGCCACAGTAGTTTCAATTTGTTCTAAAATCTTCCAAAAAAAGAAAAAAACAAAACGGTGACTAAATTAAAAAACCTTCACAAACATTTTGTACTTCCGCTCGTATATCGGCGAAATATGTTTTTTACTTTCGTTTCATGCACGTGCCGTGACCATTTTAAATCCGAGCATAATTGAGAGTTATATAAATTCGACCTTTTGGTTATCCAACAAACAATGGCATAAACCTTTCAGGGGATTTCAGCCGCGTAAAGATAGATTGATAGGCTAAACCTCCATATATTTGTAACTTTTCTTTTCTCTAAAACTTCAATCTACCCACTTTTTTTTCTGCGAAATAGTTACAATATTTTGACGTAATATAACTATAAAAAGTGAAGTAAAAAAAGGAATAAAAAAATAATAATATAGTACATTCGATTGTAGTCCAGGTATAAGCCTCATTAATTTTTAAATCGTATAAGGTTAACGAAGAATGCAAAAATGCAAATTTCAATTAAGTTTAAATTAAAATTGCGGCTTCGGCAAAAGTATTTTCTTTAATAGTCTTTACAGGAAACGTAATATCCTGTAAGATAAGACAATGTAGTTAAAAAAACTTATAAACATTTTAAACAGTTCCATTTAGCCATTAGAGCGAATATTGCTTGCATTTTCAACCGTTTTCTTTACATATTGCGCTAGAGCTATCTAATAGTAGTTCAAACGAATTTGGTTTACATTAGCTGGCACTTGGCTTTCAGGAATTAATTTTGAGAGGAGTCATCCGAAAGTGATATATAATTCAGCGACATTATCACGAGTTTCTGCACCAGTGGCCAATGTGACCATTACGCAAAGACCCCTCCGCCTGTAATAATTTTATAGCAAAAATCGATCGCACAAGGCCCATTTTAAGTGGTTTAATGGTTTCTCTATACCTTTTTAAATGATATTTCAGACACTTAACAAAATTTTTATAACACAAATGAATGAAAAAAAATGTTTTAATATTTTTTCGCTGTAACGTTAGAGATGCTGATGATGTGATGTAGAAATTTAAGCGTCAATTCTTAATCTTTTTATCTTTAAGCTGTATCCGGTATATGATAGCGTGTGATTTTTCTTGGGAATTTATTGTGTAACAAGCCGTTCCTAGCTTTGCGCTTTAGACATTACCAATATGTAATGTGTGGTGGTGGAAGTTTCAGTATTTAACCGTGGTATTATTAAGCCACCCAGAAACGCTGTATCCTGTAGTCGTAAAAAACACAATAAAGAACAAATCACAAAAAAGAACCATAAAAAGTTTATTAAAAGCACAAATGACGCATGTTAAAAAAATACACTACTTATCTTATTACTAGAGGGAACAAAACAAAAATATTTCTTGTACTCGATTAAGCAAAGAAACCACAAAGTTCCTATAGTCAGAGCTTATCTCTTACTAATCCTTAAGATATGAATTTCAAGGTTATATCAAAGTTACAACTAGCCGTTATTGAACAATTCAGGCGTCTGTCACCACCTTTATTTACACCCACAATATCTATTTAAGCGTAAATCTTACTAACACTAAATGTTTACCGACGTTTTGGACGTGTACATAAATATTTCGTACACGCCTCGCATTAGTCCGGCGTGCGTAACATTAAAATTTCGTGTAATAGGAGATAAATCTTAACGCCATTACTCCATGGGACAGGTGTGGTTTTTTCTAAGCCGGAAATTGGGTTGTCCTTTTAATTTTGGACACATTACCATGATATATTTAACATGGTAAAGTTATATATTTTTTTTATTTTGTATGAGGCCGTTCGGGCAAAGTGGCAAAGCGACTATAAAGTCGGTGCGAGTTCGAGTCCCATTTGAAAAGAAATTAATATTTAATGAAGGAAGAAAAAACCGTTAATAAATGTTATTATAAGCATAATAATAACAATAAATCTTTTTTATATATTACAAAAAATATTTTCCTTATATTCAGTGACTCATTGTAACCGTTATACGAAAATGAAAGACTAATTCGCATATCTGGTATAGAGCAGAGTGGCGCAGTGGAAGCGTGCTGGGCCCATAACCCAGAGGTCCGTAGATCGAAACTACGCTCTGCTAAATCTCTTTTTATTTTTATATTGTTTTTTTTTTATTTTTGACAAAATTATTTTTATGTTTTTTTTGTTTTTTTTTAATCATATGTTTTTTTTTTCAAATGTTTACGACATATGCTAGTTTATCTGGACTGGATATATATATTTAAGTGATATTGAATTCTCAAATTCTTTTATAATTATATATAATTATTCCATACAGAGATTTAATTAGTATAAATAACAATTATTATACAATTATTTTTAGGTAGGAGCCTTATATGTCGTATAAGGTTTCCGGAGGGACTCAATATACCTCTAATGTGTGTGCATTTTAATGAATAATTAACCTATTTCTTAATGAAGATTAAGTACATTTAGTTAATATTTTTAATAAAAGAAAAAATAGACATTGATTGTTATTATATTATAAAAATAAAAATTAAAATAAAATATGAAATATATAAAAAAGTTTCATTTTATTGTTTTTTTTTTTAAATAAAAGTGTAGTTACAACTATTTATTTATTTTCAACTTTTTGATTGATAAAAAATAATTTAAAGTTCAAAATAAATAAATAGTTATTTATCTTTCGTTTAAAAAAAATAAAAAATCAATTACTTATTAGAGATCTTATACTTTTAACTTAAGCATTAATAAATATTAATAAAATTCCTTATAAATATCAAATATTTACCTGAAAACAGCTGTCATTTTCCCCAATTTCGCACCCTACATACTCATGGCACAGGCAAGTGCCGTCGTCTGAGCAATCATGCAATCTGTCACTTGCCACCGCCGGTAGCTTTTGCCTATTTTAGATTCAAAGTGGCAAGGCGTCAGTGTCTTAATCGTAGCGAGCCTTTGAGGTCATATGACGCTCATTTTCCATAGAATTCATAGCACGCTTATGATATTGTTTTTGCAACCTATATATGAATATTCCTTATTTAAAATGTAGATACAACGTAGATGAGAATATACTAGAAATAGTATTCTTTACTTTCGGTGGTCGTATTGACAGAATACTTACCTTAATAAAATGTAGTTTTATTTATTTTTTTCTTTTTTTTTTAGCTTCACGCTTTATCCCGCACATGGCAAGCAGAGGGAACTGTAGGAACTGTAGGGAACTGTATTGTTCCTACAGTTTTACACACTCGAGGCATTGCGTGTTAAGTGGCGGAACTCAACGCCCACTTTGCCTTAAAATATAGTTTTATTACCAAAACAATATACTCGTATACATTTACTACTATCCTGCAAACACACAAAAACATACTTAAACACATAATATTATGAACTTACTCTACTTAATTACATTCTACACAAGAAAAGCTTCAAAAACAAGTAAAGTCAATGACTTTATGTAGTTTAATGGTAATTAAAATATAAGATATATTTTGAAGCATTAAAAGTCTGCATGCTTTGGAACGAGAGCCTTATCATGTCTTTGAAACCGGTCTTACGGCTTGCCATTGATACTATTAGCATTATATTATCTAGAATTCAGCTCAAAGAGAATTCTCATGCCTCTGTTATGCAATACTCTAGTTCAGCATTTAAGATTGCATTTTGTGAACGAGTAATAACAACTACGCCTTATTGTTATTGAGTAGTATTTATGTCATGATTAAAAACTTGAAGTAACTTGAAAACTTGGAGAATTTTAGATGGTTTGACTACACTTGATATACAATATTTGTATTTTAATATATAGAATTTTGTTTGTCGCGGTTGTTGTAGTTTCAACGTCTACTCAGACGAAACATTGAAATATTCACAATGTTTGATGAAAGAAAATGCAGCGTTAAGTTGCGCCACTAAACTCTGGATATGGATATTAAGAACAGAGTGTCTTGTTAGGTTCTGTCTACATACCGTATTATATATATGGGCACATATCAATATAGGTTTTCTGATTTTATTGTTATAAAGTATTTAGTATTGAACTTAATGTTCAATTATTCAATTTCATTTTCAGATTCAGTAAGTTCTTTATGACATTATTTGTGAATATTCAACAGAAAAATGGACTCTACACAACGAAACCCCTAGTGCTAGTGGCCTAGTGCTGACATATTTTTAAATAGAAAAAAAAAACCAGCGTTTGAATCTAAAACTCTAATTTAAAGTCACGCAAATCCCAACTGAGCACCAATGGCGTATAATATTCATTACCTCTATATTAACAGTAAAATAGCTTTTAACGTCGTTAATACGGTTTTAACCTATATTTCCATTCTATTCTTATGGAGCATTACAACGTACGACCTCAATATTTTCATTATCAATACGAGGAAAGGATTAAAGTCTTATGAAGCAATATTATATGATATTTTACAAGAAATGATTTCTAATATAAGGTACATATTAGAATTCTATCTTTATAAAAAATCATGTTTCATTATTTTTAATATTACCAACATTTGATGGAACCATCATAGCACAGTGTTTGAGTGTAAACGCAACAGATGTAGATTTGATTCTCGCTCAAGAAAATAAATTATTTTCATTTTCTGTTACGAAGACAAAGGCTTGTGTTTAGTTCCATTTAATATGAAATATATCATAATTTAGGCGGAATTTGGGATATAGAGGTTTTTAGCACTAGGCTCCTTCTGCCTACCCTACTATTTACGGAATACGAAATATTTTTTGCGATATGTAATTTAAAAACATATTTTAAAAGTTTTTGTATTATAAGCTAATTAAATAGAGTATATATTTGAATTTTGAACGAAATGTTATCAAGGTGTAGTATACATTATATGGGTTTATGATAATGTACTATCTTTGAGACGCTGCTTTTTCGTGTTGACGGGATCCATTACTATTCGAGCCTAACTCAATCAATCAAGGCGAGCATAAGTAGTAGAAGGTCGTTCTACTCCTTTGTCTTCTCGATACATGAAAACTCCGAAAACCAAAAAAAAACAAATTATTGACAATCTCATTTATTTTTTTTTTTGTTATGAGTATTGTATATATAAACTTTACTTTGTTTTAACAATGTACATCTACATATATATGTATATATTTATGTATGTATATTATAGGGGATACATAACAACATCGAAACAACTTATACTGGTGTGTGTTCCACCCTGGCTAACGGGTAATCCATGGTAAAGGGTGAAATTAGAAAATTTCGGGCGTGCCGTTGCCTAGAAACGGGGCTCCGCTCTAAAGAGTAAATACGAGACCGTGTCAATAAATGTATAATTGTAAATGGATGCTGCGGAATTAAAGGGCCCATTACATATTAATTGTTATTTAACAATGTTGCGACACATGCTATTATTGTTATATGTGACTGTATATAGAGAGAGAGTACCCTTAAAAAACAAAAGATAGTAATTATATATGCTTCTAAATAGTAAGTAAGATAAAGTGACTAATCAGTGATTTTTGATTACTCCTAAGTGTCGTATGTCATTATAAAACAGAAGATCTTCTTCTCGCGTACACACTGACCGCTAATGATCACAACTGACTTTCGCTCTGACGGCTGGACTGGCCGACACTACAGTGATGCACGCAGTACGCAGTGTTTTTTACTATTTTTGTAATAATCAAGTTTTAATAAGTAACTATCTTAATAATTTATGTCATAATATATTATAAATTTCAATTATTTTTTTTAGTAGAACACACTTCATAATTATGCGTAATAACCTCTAATATCAAGAGGTAGTACAGATATGCTAGTAACTTCATAGAAAATTAATTAGTTTTCGACATGTATTTCGTATTGTTACATTTCATTTCTAATTTAACAAGAAACCTGAAAAAGAGAGAACTTTTTTATTTGTATTCATATTATTTGTATGAATAAAAAAATATAAATTTCAAAACAGATGTATGCAGTGTGACCGTTAAGTAGCACACACATACACACACACACACACACTCACACAAATAAATGTTAATACAAATATATCAAATAATATAATAGTAAAGTTCATCCTGCAACACATCCAAGACGTACCTTGCATTATGAAACACGTTCATTGAATAATAGCTTGCTATGTGGGCGATACTACTGCTTAAGTATTTTATACACGTTCGTAAATTTGACCTCGCTACAAAGATAAGTAAATCTTAGGTTGTAGAGTGTTATAATGTGAAATGAAACCGACTTCTAGTCTCTATATTTACTGTGCAATTATGTAATTAATAGCGAATTTCTTATATATTTTTAGTATTTTGTTTTGCTTTTGTCGTTTTTGGTATTGGTGTTGATCTTTAAGTTGTTATATTTTATGCCTTATGTTTGAAAATGTTAATATATATCTTAAAATTACTATGTATAATAATATATCATTTAACAAGTGAGGGCCTTCGTGGCGCAGAGGCGTAGCGTCTACCTGTAAACGCGACGGTCTGTGAGTTCGATTGCCACTCAGGGAAAATGGATTTTTCTAACTCCATGTTCTTCGCTCCGGATACTAGGCAAAAACACAGCATTGAGTTCCGCCACTCAATACGGAATGCCTCGAAAAAGGCGGAAAGCAAGGACGGAGAAAGCAGGCAAAAAGCAAAAAAATTAACCATTACGTTGAAAATTATTAATCATTAAATAATTAATAAATTATCATTAACACGTGTTTTTAGAGTATTATGAGGAAATACGTCATAATACCCATGTACGTCTTAAGTTAACAGTATATTGGTTTTTGAGACATGGGACAAACCAAAATATAGTCATGAGGAAAATAATTTTTTTCTATATATATACGAGTACAGTGCGTATTTGGAATCCATCAGTTACTTAGTGGTCAAGTAAGTTACGGGTGTGCAGCAGTCAAAAATTCTTCCGTCAAAATGAAGATTTCATACCTTTTTGTAATGCTGATGGCAATGAAGCAACTGCGTATCGTAACACTAGGTTCCTATGGTTCCTACAGTTTCCTCTGCCATGCCATGTGCGGGATAAAGCGTGAAGACAAAAAAAAATCAATTAAGCAAGGAATATGCATATCTAACATGTTATAAATTTAACTTTTAACATTAAATTTATGTTATTTTATTTAACAGAGTTGTTCCATAAGTATAAATTCGAATGTTCTTTATATCTATTGTTACCAACAGTTAACAACATTTACAAGTCAAAGTCACCAACTATACCTACAAAAACTAAATAGATAAATAAATATATAAGGCAAATAGATTTAAAACGCACATAACTGTTATAAAACATAACATTCAAAATATTACTTAAAATACGATATGTGAGGAAAAAAAAACATATTCATCGAATCCTGTCTTTATAACAATACAATTTCCATGCCACATATAAAAACAGGGTTTGCGGTGTCATATAGCGATTCCCAAAGTGTATCTGTGGATACCCATCTGCCGCGGTCCCCAACTCAGTCCATTAATTTAATTAATGTTGTATTTTACATCACTATATGTCATACGATATGAACCAATGACAGTGAGGCAACTTTAGTGATGTGCCGTTAAATGAAACTAATGTAAACTCTATTTCGCATTGCAAAGAGTTTTGAGAGTATGCATTTGAGATATGGTTGCTAGGCTTTGGCTGGTTGTCCACTTCGAACACGTTTTTATGTACATAGATACATATATATGAATTTTTGCTTGAGTTAATTAGCGTTAAAAATGCTGTACCAAAAAGAATGAAAAATATATCCTTACGCTTGATTATTTCATTTTAAAGAGAAAGCGCGACGTTGAGTTCTACCACTCGATAGTAATATCTAGATTAACGATTAGATTACGGAAAAAATGTGTGAACTTATACAAAAATATTTAAAATATATAAAAACATTATTCAATACTAAGGATAGGGCACAGATGTATGGACATTGCTCTAAATTAGTTATGTAAACCTCTTTTTAATGTAATTAAATGAAATGATAAGTATATAAAAAATAAATTATAGATTACCTTGTGTTAAAACCCTATTCTACGTTTTCCAGGTGCAATCTAATTGAGTATTGAAATTTAACTTCGCACTTTATCCTGCTAGTAAGTAAAATAAAACAATTAGTTCCCCCGTGTAGGGATTGAACCTATAACGATTATTAATAATGAAGCGTCGTTCCAATGCACCACAGAATCATTCATCATAATTTGTTTTTCTTATCAATTAGTTTTAGGAATTACAATAAAACCGTCGTGGCGCAACGTCTGCCTGTAACGCGACGGTTTCTGGGTTCGATCCTAAGTAGGAGAAGATAGATGTTTCTATTTCTATTTTCTTCGCTTTGGCAAACTAGGCGCGCTAAAGCGCGCTGTTGAGTTCCGCCACTCAACACGCAATGCCTTGAAAAAGGCGGAAGCGGACGGAGAAAGCAGGGACTAAGCAACGGAGTGTCTTAACACTAGGTTCGTAGGATCCCTGCAGTGACCTCTGCCTACCCTGCCATGTGCGGGATAAAACGTGAAGGTAAACAAAAAAAAACAATAAAAAATAAGCCGTGCTAATGTTTTTATAGATAGTTAAACATTTATTATTGTCTTAAAGTCTAAGACCGTCCTTGACCGGCAAATCTTGCTTCTCGTTTAGATATACCTTTTGTGAACGTGGGTCGTATTGCTCAACTATGAGAAGCTAAAACTGAAAGTTCTTAATGTTTTATCATTATCCGTCAAATATATTAATTTTAATATTAACAATAATATTTATAATAATAAAATCATCTTAGAACATTGGTAGCGCAGTGGTAAATGGTCTGCCTGTAAACATGGTTGCTTTTGGGTTAGTTTTCTACTCGAGGAGCATAGATTATTTACATATTGTTTGCACTTTTATTAAAGAAAAGCGCGGTGTTGAGTTCCGCCTATCAATACGCAAGGACTTAAAGGCGAAAAATGGAGAGTGGAGTGTCCTTACATAAGGATATTGTGGTTCCTTCGATAATCTGTGTCTACCCTGCCACGTGCGGCACAAACTGTGATGAAAAACTATTAACTATATTTGTTATATTCAAATGTCACTGTCATTACAGAAAGTAAGTAAACTTCTAGAAACACTAATTATTCTAAAAGGTATATGTCATTGACTTGAAAGAATAAATTTATTTCCTGATAACATAAAAAATCTTCTCTAAATTTAACGATATAAAAACAGATTACCAAATATTGGTATAAACTTTAAGTTTTCAAATCACTTCGACGAAAATTTATATACAAAATAACTATAGAATTTAATTCATTTCCTCAAAATAAGGATTATCCAAGATGTTTTAATTAAGATTAATTATTAAATCTCCATAATTAAAGTCCGTCTGACTAAATTAATAACGTAAATTACGTAATAAGCGTGTGAAATGTCATCGGTATTCCAATCAAGTAGAATACTTAGAGCATGCGATTCCTTTGAGGCGATGCTGCACATATTGAAATTTCATAACGGGAACTCGACTCACACGTGTCCTTATCAAGTTATTAGGGATTGAACATTTTATTTAAATAAGTTTTCAATATTAAATATTTTCTATTTTACGTTGTTTTTGAAAGTTTGTTTTATTAGAAGCTTAATTGTGTACTTACGTTGTTACGTGTTTAAGAACGTCTGAGAACAATAAGTTATAAAAAATATATATGAATAGAGTAAGTATATTAACCAAATTATTGAAATATAATTATGCCAAAAAAAATTTTTACCTGAAATTGATTTTATATAAAAATGAAAAAAAAAAGACACGGCGTTGAGCTCCGCAACTAAATACTAAAGTTTCTCTACCTCCTCTGTATATTATACACAGGGTAGGTACCTTGACATAGGCAGAATAAGACATGATACTAAAAAAATATCAACATTTTCTGTATATTGTTGTTATTCTATTATCGTTTTATAAACTTCTTTCATTACCATTGTAACATATTTCTAAAGTTACCAAGTTATCAAGTAATCCTTTACGTCAGGGAAAGGATTTTCTTAGAACGGTTCTTGTTTGCTTATTAGAGTAACGTCGCCTAAAGCAACATTTAATTCAGGTTACAGTTAAGATTTTGTGTCTTGCTGGGAGCAAGAGTTGTTACGAGATTTAATGAATCAATAAGTTAACTTAACGCGAATTCAATTATAGAAAAATATAATTTGTAAAGTAAAAGTATACCATTTTTATTTTTTGTTTACTTTATTTATATTTTATTTTTATTTTCTATTTTTTACATATTTTTACGCCACGAGAGCAAGGTAGTTAAAAAGTTCCGGTCGTTCTCTCGATCTCTGTCTTCGATTTCTTAACACTGCCTGTTAAATGGTGGACTTTAAATTACTTCGTTTTTACTAGAGTGGAGAAATAAAAATAATCAATTTTCCCGAATGGAACTCACCACCATAAAGTAGGAAAAATATTATATAATGAAACCAGTTTTTCTAAATCCCATGTTTTATTATTGCTTAGACAAAACGATATGCAGTTGCAAGTATTAATTAAATCAATAAATCAATAATACTTATGTATAGCATATTAGTAGGTAAACGTCAAGAATTGCACAATTGTGTACGTGTAGATATATGTATATATATATATAGATATCTAAATCATAGCATTGTTACCACGCTATAGATAATTAAGGAGCAATTTGTCATTGAACTGAGGCAAGCTTACAATATGTAATCCCGTAGGCTGTTGACCTTTAATATACGTCATTAGTTATCGTCAGTGGGCTTAAGATGGTCTATGTTTATGTAATAGGTAAAAAATGTACAGCTATTTTTATCCTTGGTCTGTATATTTTTTCTTTTTCTTCATTCTGTAGACAACTTATAAAAAAATAGAAAGGTAGACAATCTTGATAGAAAGTATAGGGTTCTCCACGTATATGTGTGTTAGTTAATTAAAATTCTAAGGAACAATAAGAACTCGATATGAGCTTTAGTGCTTATTACGATTTTTTACTACTATATCAAAAATTCTAATTATATTATTTTTTTTAATATATGTTTTAAAGCATATCTACGAAGAATTCATTTTCTTCAACCAAAACATTCAGCTTAAATGCGCCTTATATTTATTAACATAACTACGCAGAAATTTCTAAGTGAGAATAATATTACTTTAAAATATTAGTATAACACTACTGATAAAACATAAATTGAGGACCGTCGTGGCGCAGAGGCGCAAGAGTCTGCCTGTAACGGGACAGTTTCTGGGTTCGATTCCTACTCGAGGAAGATCGATTATTCTATTTCCATTTTCTTTGCTCTGGCAACTAGGCGTAAAGCATGGCGTTGAGTTCCGCCACTCAACACGCAATGCTTCGAAAAAAGGCGGAAAGTGGCGACGCAGAAAAGCAGGGACTAAGCAACGGAGTGTCCTAACACTAGGTGCGTATGGTTCCTGCAATTCACTCTGCCTACCCTGCCGTTTACGGGGTAATGCGTGATAAAAAACAAAATACATAAATATATGGCTATTTGTAGCCCAACCCTGATAAAAGGCGTTATATACTATGGTTTTTATAATATAATAGAGAGTCCTATAGTATCCTACCGCCAGTAAGCCTTATGCTAAAAAAACATAACAAACACAATCAAATTTACTCCATAAGTGCAATGAATGCAACATTGTTTATTTACTAGCTTTATAAAAGGCTTGTAATGCGTTAGAGCTACGGCGTAGCGGCGGGTGCTATAGTAACGCAGTCGTCTCCGCGAGCCCGTGCCGCGTAGACGTGTGCTACGCCCGTTACGTTGTTTGAAGTAATATTTTGTCTAGCAGATTTACCCTTTCGTTACCGAATTCCTTTGAAATTTTAATTAATGTACGTCTAAGATGATGTGAGCCTTTTAGTGTTGTGGTGATGTGAAGTGAGTTTTATGTACGGCTAAGGCTTTTTTTATAATAAAATTTGGTAAATAAATTGTTTTCATGTAAGTACGAAACTGTTTAATGATAAAATAATTATATTTTTTGATAGAAAATATGAGAATTATGTGAATTTTGTAGGCCTTGTAATGATTTGTGTTGGTATCATTTATCACTTTCACTCTCAGGCGAACTTAAGCAGGGAACATTTAAATTAGTCTCAAAATAATAATAAACGTTTACGTTATTGTATTTAGCAAACTTAAAATTTTTACTTAAAATCTACCTTTTATTTTAAAAACGAATATCTGCTAGGTTTTATATACAATATATATTGGAATATAAAAATAGTGTTCTTTTAAGCGTAACTCATGTTTTAGTGGAAGCTCACAATTTTCAATTTTCTCACATATTACAATACCCACATCTCGTGCCATTGTGCTTGGGTCATCGACCTACAAGGTTTTCAGCATCTGAAAGGTTTTACGTATGAGGTAAAGAAGCACTTTCATAAACGCCATTTCATCTTATACTGTACAAACAATACGTACAAGTGCTATTGTAATATTATTCCTCAACAGACATCTGTCTTAAATGAATAAATTGAAAAAACAGAATTATTATTACAGAAAAGATATAGAAATAAATAATTAATAAAAAAAAATATATTAAAAAATGTTTTTAAATATTACTTACTATATAGGTAATAAATGTCATAAATATATATAGAAACTTGCTAACATATATATATAAACAATAATATGCAACATATATGTAAGCAAAAATATCATAACATAAAATTATAGTAACTTACGATATGTTTACTATAAAGAAAGAACATATAAATAATATTATGTCATCCATTTTTTTTAGTTAAGTCAAGTTTTTTAGTTAGGATATATTGTGTGAAGAAATATAAGTATTAGAATGAAAAAAGATTAAAAAAAAAAACAATTGAAACTTGAGTATGTACTTTTAAATCCTTTCTTATAAATGCCATAAGGTATAGCATAGATGTTCATTTCAAAAAGCGTGTTAATAACCCATAGCTTTGTATACGATGTTTTACATAATACGCTCTTTGTGTTCCGTCTTAACGTTTTGCATAATTCTCGTGGCGGGAAGTAGGCTTTAATTTAGCGACAACTGTTACTTATGAGATTTGAAAATTTATTTTTAACGGCGTTAATATCTATGGCTCTTTACTAATATTATTAAAAACAGTTGGTTTAGTTCTCTCTTCGCCACTAGGAAAAAAGCGTGAAGTTATGAATGTATATATGTTTGTTTGTTTGGTTAAAAGCGTTTATCTCAAAAACTACTCACAAAATAATTTTTAATGAATATTTTTCTATCGAGATTTTAGTTTATATTACATTACATAAATTGATGTAACCCACAGTAGCTGCGGTTAGGTAACCTCGGACGAAACACACGTACCTAGTGCTATAGTTGGAGAATTTATTTTTCGTAAAACCCATTCAATAACTGGCAAAAAACTTTATAGCTACTATTACAATGAACAGTTTTAATATATTGCTGTTATTTAAATTTTTCAGCTCACAATATATACAAGTTTGCTCGCATTAAAACTCACCATCTTCTTGACGTAGATCCTCTACGGTCTAAAACCAGTGAAAATATATTATGTTACATAGAAAAATAAAATATGGATATTTTTAATTTAACCTATAGCAATAATGCAATGAAAAATTAAGCAAACGTCACGAATATTACATTATGTCTTATAGAACAAAGCTCGTCTCAAGATAATAATTGTCCCACCAACTTAATATTTCCGAACAATCCAATCATGTTAAGCTGCTTATGTTGGAATGAAACAAAAGAGCTTGGTGTGGCTTTGAAATCGCAGCTGTCAAGATATACATAAAGAAACATTTTACAGTATTTACTTTATTATCATTTCGTATGAAAAATTTCTTTCATTAGCTTAAATATTATAAATTTTAAAAAGAGGCATTTATATAGATACCAAGTGGACGTGGAATGGCGTAGTGCTGCCGGTGACAGCATTAACTACGCTTTGTCTGCATTGATGAGGCTCTGGAACGTCAGCGTAGGTGCACGTTTGGCCGTACAAATTGTAGTGCTGGTATACATTAGTGAAATATGGGTATTGCAAGTGAATGAAAAAAAGATATTTTTTTGAATATAACATCTCTTCTTTAATATAACTTATACGCAAAGTTAGTTTAATAAAATCTGTAATGAAAAGATACACAGTTTTTTTGAAATCAGTTACAACGTTAGGCTAAAACTACCCTGCCATCTAAACTAAAAAAAACGTGATTAAATGGGCTTGGGCACGTCAAGAGAATGAATGATGAAGAAATGTTCAAAAATAAATATGATATAAGAGTAAGTGGCAAGAAATCTCTTAAGAGTAGAACTAGATTGACCTTTGGAAAGAAGCAGACGGGTTACAAATCATAGACTTCATTTCACACTATTTATGATGCTCCGTCCTTAAAAAATTTTACTAAATGATTATACTCACTACAACTAAGTACAATCGTTTAACAAAATTACAGAATTGTTCAATATACACATATTTTTTCTAAAAAGATTAAATCAAAGTAAAACAAGTTATAATATATAAACGAAGTTAAACTCCACTTTGTGCGTATAGCCTACACACAATATTTAAGGCACCTACAATATTAGCTCGATTTGCAAACTTCTCACTATGCTAACTACTGATCAATAATGCCTTGCAGTACGTAATTCCCGTAACAACGTAGACGAAAGCTACGTCAAAGAGCTTTGTATATACACTTGTTGTGATGTAAACACATTGTTAATAACTTTTCAAAAGGGATGTTGCATAGAACAAAGAAACATGAATTTGGCTTTGACTACATCAATAACAAAAAAAACATTATAATAATATAAAAGAACATGCATGTACAAACATGTACTTATACATGTACATAATATATTGAATCACTTCTCATTACATTACTTTTTAACAAAATGATAATAAACTAAATCTTCGTTGTTGTACTAAATCTTATAGTACAGAATATTATAGATATAATGATATTTGTACAAAAAACAAAAGTACAAACTTGAATTTGACAAAGCGTTTCACGGCTTTCTTAATGAATTCAATCTGGATGAAAGTTCTCATTTTTATTTGAAAGCAACCCTTCATTTTGTTTATTGTTTGAACCGACCCTTTTTATATTTCAATATCAAATTTAATTACGTTTCATTTAAATATTGAAAAAGAGAAATAATATAATATTTTTCATTTTATTTAATTCTCAAGTTGATAACTCCCAATTCGGCAAGTAATATAGAATATTTGGTATTGAGATTTCCATTTACTTTAAAGAAAAGCCAGAAACAGAGTGACTTAACACTAGGCTCTTGCTATTTTGGAAACTGCTAGACATTAAAAATGGATTTTAATAATTTTAGCAACAATTTTTTCCGAAAGTATCAAATTAGTAACTATCATACATTTTAAACAGCTCCACTTCCCAACAAGGTCGTCGTAATTTATTTAACGTGTATTTTGATTGGCATTTATTGGTACGTTTTCATTACGAATAAATTATAGTATAATCATACTTTATGACTGCAACTAGGTTACAAAACAGTTAAGTTACCTTTTGCTTCTATATTTTATGTATCTATTAACAGTTAATTAGTATGTTTGAAAATTTTAAAGCTAAATCTTTGTCCTATATATCATGCATGTAGCGTAGAAGTCAGTAACAAGAAATTGTCTTACAAAATTTTTCTGTAGAAATCGAACCTGATACCTCGCCACGGTGGCTACTCATAATAGAGTAAAGTATTCAACAACGCCTGTCCTCGTCATAATGTATATATATATATATATATATATATATATATATATATATATATATATATATATATATATATATATATATATATATATATATATATATATATATATATATATATATATATATATATATATATATATATATATATATATATATATATATAATAATGACCAGTAGTGCAGTGAAATATCTTCTGTAAGTTTAATGATTTCAAGATGGAAGCTTTCTGTGCTATGTATGAAGTAGATAAAACTCAAATATAATCTAAATAATCTGTCTTTACCAAATTTGAGTCCAAAGCGAAATTCTTCTAGTTAGAACTTAATACCAAAAATTACATGCCCACCGAGTTGGAGAGCACAACTAGTATTAAAGTTGGGAACGTATGAAACCGTAAGAATATCTAATGTAACATTTCCAAAGTAAAGACGACAAGCCCAGAAAGTTTCTGTGGAACGTGCTAACATTAATTGCAGTGCAACAAAGTTTTAGTTAAGTTGCATCTGAACAGCGCATTTATTGCGAAGGATTGTTAAGGAGCTAAATAAATTTATTTTTTAAATATTCTTTATTTTTATCTTCACTTAAACTACAAAATACGTGGAGAATGTTGTCAAAAATTACTAAAACATAATACGCTTTTCGTTTTAAAGAATCGATTTTTTGATACAGTTATTATAAGTCACGTCATGCTATAAAAGATATTTATTTCATAGTAAGCTTACTAAACATTTATTTCTGTAACTTTATTTGTCTTCGTTTTATTCCACATATATAATATAAGGAAGGCAGAGTTTTTCTGGTGTAAAAACACTTTTTCTTACCGGATTCGATGTATAGCGTGTTAAGTGCCGAGCTTAAAGCGATGCAAGCTTGTCATAAATGATAACAATAATCTAATAAAAGGACATCAAACTCACTCATGGTGCTGAATCTTCCAATGCACAATGGCCACCCTTATTACAGATAATACAAAAATTAAATAGAAACAAAGCTTCTGTATATTGTGAGCTTTTAGTCAAAAATTGACTTCGTAGACAGTCTGTCAACAATGGGGAAAGCTTTTATTGCTCAAAAAGAAATATTAAAAAAAGATAATCTCTTATAGTAGATTATGTATGTATGTATGTAAATATGCATTTAAATAAAGCATTGTCTGCTGTAACTGTAAGTTGCAGGTTTATCATAAACTGTCATGTGCATACATGTACATATATGTAAGTATAATTAAAAAATATATGTAATCGATTTTTTATATACCACTTATACGTTATGTTACTTTTTGTAGTATATATATTTTTATGCTTCTATGTAAACTTTTTTAATTATGTTATCTTTATTTAAAACTTTTTCTATCTAATATTAATGTTATCTTTATGTAACTGATTGAAGTAATATCTAATAGCAATTATTAGAATTTTATCAAAAAATAATATTTAAAATATAAAATATTTAGTTTATAAATTTTACTAATATTTTAATTTTCTTTTAAATTTGGTTCAATAATATGATAGAGAAACTATATATTTCTAGTGTATAGAAAGTTTTATATATTTGGAGTATACTACATATACTATGTTTAATGCGACGGTTGCGATTTTGATGTTCTCTTAAGAAAATTAATTATTTTTCTTATATTTTTCCGCTGTGATGAAATATAATGGCCCTGAGTTTAGCAACTAACATAAGAAAGACGTGAAGAATGTCTAGATAAAATATGTAAATATATATATATATATATATATATATATATATATATATATATATATATATATATATATATATATATATATATATATATATATATATATATATATATATATATATATATATATATATATATATATATATATATATATACAGAATATTGAGACACTACACTCTCCTGACATAATATGATGGAACATTTTTTGAATTGAATTTCGTACTCGTTGTACCCGTAGTTTAAAACAAAATGTACCGTATATTAAGTTTGTCAAATAACACAAGCTATTAATAGGCATCACATGTAAACTAGTTGGAAAAAACGACTGATTTAGCCACGCATAGAATATATCAATGAATACGTTTTAATAATTTTAATGCAAAACTTATTTAGTATGCAGCCTGTTCCTTATTGTGACTGCAGGGATTACTATTTAAATGGCTATATTTTGTCCTTTGTAACCTCGTTGTAGTATAATTTGTGATAAATGCCAGTTCAAATTATTTGGAAAAGTTATCTCACAATAATTATCTTACAATAGTCAAATGTTGAATGAGAACTTAGAACGTTTTTCATAAATAAATACAATAGAAAATAAAAAAAATATATAAAATATATCCTTCTTAGGATTCCATATACAAAGAGAAAAACGGCTATTATTAAGCCTCCGCTATAGCTAGCTGAAATTTTCACAAATGATGTATTTCCTTTGCCACTATAACAATGAACACTGAACATACATATATATATATATATATATATATATATATATATATATATATATATATATATATATATATATATATATATATATATATATATATATATATATATATATATATATATATATATATATATATATATATTTATATATATGTATATATATTACTTATTAATAATAGTATATTAAGGGTAGTCCCCATACAATAAAACTGGTTTTTTTTCATATTTTCCGTAATATATATATTCGAGTCATAAAATGGTATGGAAACCTCGGTGTGTGAGACCAACTCACACTTGACCATTTTTATATTAAATTAATACACACTTAAATTTAAATAACCTAAACACACACATACAAGACTATTTCATTATGTTCTTACATAATACATTTTTACCGCTCACTTCATTCAACGCGTAGGCGTTATGAATGAAAGGCGAACGCTGACGCACGTATTTGCATATTGCGTGGATGCGTTCCTTGACCCAGCCAGAGCTATGGGCGTAAGCTTGCAATTGTCAACTTCAATGCTAGAAGTAAACGTTGATCTAGTTTTTAAACTTGGAATTAGTTAACTTATTTCCGGTGACTTATATTTTATACGATTATATAAGTATAGGTCATATAAAATTGGATTTTATTCTTACATTTAAAATCGATATTGTATCGCTTCTGTATAAATTGTAAAGCAAAAATAAATGTGCCTATATCGAGCAGTAAGCAAAAAGTGTTTTGACAGTATGTTATGTTATTTATGTCTATGCTATATAGGGATAAAGCGTGAAGTTAAAAAATGAACTGTGGTCCATAATGTTTAAAATATTGTTTTACGTATTTAAATTACCATTAGGCAATTTTCTTATAATGAACTAAGCATGACGCTTGAAAATTTAAAACATTTTAATAAAATGAACGAAAGAGTAATATATATATAGATTTTAATGTGTTATCAAAGATTTAATAACAACAAGGTATATTTGGTAACTATAATGGTACTTAATAGCACTACTATATTTTCTATATAATTTAAAGTTCACTGTCAATATGCTCTATTCCATTCCATGAGCGACACAATCTCATATTACATAGGTCAGAACAATGAGGTCACGTTACGTACTTCCTCTTTAACGTGTGACATTCACTTCAAAAGGTTGGAATTTAGACGTGAGTTGTAAATGCTTCTAGTGCTTGTGTAAACTTTGCATTATGTACGTTATATAGTAATTATTTGTTGAAGTAATTCTATATTATGACCATAGTGTCGTAGCGTGAATATTATGAGTTCGGTTCCCTCTCAAGGTAAAGGGGCTAGGAACGACTTAATCCTGGTCATAATAAGTTAAAAATAAACTAATCTATATAAATGTAATTAAAAAAATCTATAGAAGCATAATCTATTATTTTAAATACAAAAGATCTATTATTTTACATATCTTTCATTAGAAATAGTGACAAAACACTGTTCGGAACTCAATTTATGAAGAAATAGTTTCTTCCATCGGATATTCTCTCGTCTTAGGTTCGTACCTAACAATAGGTTAAATTAAGTAACTTTTTCCAAACCCCTTTTCAACGTAACCGCCGCGACGTCAGCGCCGATTAAATAGTTCTCTAGTGTAATTAAAAGTTATAAGCCTCACAGCTTTGGAGTTTGAAATTTTTAAAAAGCTCTTATAGAGTTAGTGGTTTATATAAATTAGTGAAGTTATTGCTGTAATATTATTATATTTCGTTTAATTATTCGAGACATAGTAGACCATGTAAATTTAAATTATTCATACAAACAAAAACATATTCAAGTCATAATGATTTATATTCATCTAAACTAAGTTCTGAGTAAGTAATTAAGTTCATTTATTACAAACAACATTCATTTAAACATTATTTAATTTATTCATAAAATTTACATACTGTAAATATTGCAATACAAGTACATATAATTCGTATTTAAGCTCACAACTGTTTCTAAACACTAAGCTCTGTCGCTTACACAAAGCTTAGAAAATGTAGCCAGTAAAACTCGAGAGATCTTATAGTTTTATTTAAGTTGTCCAATTTTCATGAATTTGTTAGTAGTTTCTTAAATACTGTGTAAATTGTTCATAAGTATTTATATTTCAGAATTCTTATAAAATGTTAACGATTTATGGAATTTGGGGCCGCTATATATACAGCATAGTCATTACTTAAACATATTTATCAATTTATATCATAATATTTTGTAGTATGCAAAGGGACAATAAATGCAGTGGTCATGAGTTCAATTCCTACTTGGAGAATTAATTATTTTCATTTTCTTACTCTCACAAGGCTTAGCGCAACAAAATTTCTGGCACTCAATAACTATTTTTGGCGGAAATAGGAGAAATTGGTGTCTTGACACTAGATTCTGTCTACATATATATATATATATATATATATATATATATATATATATATATATATATATATATATATATATATATATATATATATATATATATATATATATATATATATATATATATATATATATATATATATATATATATATATATATATAGATAGATAGATAGATATAGATATGTAATAGTGTACGGGAACAATTATTTAAAATTTTTCATTTAAAATGTACAAAAATCACGAAAATAATAGATCTTATTATATATTATTTTCAAAAATAATTAAAATTCCTAAGACAACATATTCTTACTTTAAGCCACATACACAAAATTAAAAAAAGGAGAAAAACCTTCTTTACTATTTACAGTGAAGTCATATAGTATATTTCACGTAGCTATTGTTGCTGAGGCCAATGACACTTGGCACGGGATACCGTGGTTCCTGGGCCGAGGCAGAAGTGAACAGCCTTATATACTATTTAGTTTTTATTGTATTATAACGTTTTTTATATATGTATATTTTGCAAATTCTCTGAATTCTTATCATGTTATCAATTTTTTGTCGGTATAACAAACGACAATGTATTTTTGAATTTGGCTTTAATTAATTAATATTGTAACAAATTAATTACAGTTTATATATAAATCTTAAAATTTATGCAAATTTTTAAGATACAAACAAAAAATGTCCGCGAAGTTTTTTGGAAGAAGAAAATAGGTTCTCTACCCATAAAACATTTTTTGGAAAACAAACTTAAATCATATAAAAATATTTGTATTTAAAAAATATAATTATTATCCTAAAAAAAATAAAAATATTAACGTATGTGCTTTATTCAGATAACAATTATATGGTCACTGATGTATCATATATATATATATATATATATATATATATATATATATATATATATATATATATATATATATATATATATATATATATATATATATATATATATATATATATATATATATATATATATATATATATATATATATATATATATATATATATATATATATATATACATACATATATACTTAGTCTTGCCATAAATATTGTTATAAAGAAAAGCACGATTTTTTTTTATACGTAACATTTATTCCTTTCATACGTACGTGGACGGCCAGATCTTTTTCTGTCACAAACAGAGGAGGTATCATTGTACCTATCAATAGCCCGGTAAACAAACATTTGACTAATACCAAGCGGGTGGAGGGTTTTAAAAATTGCACTTTTCTCCATACCTACTTTATGTAAGGCAATCACAGCGATTCGGTTCTCTTTATCACCACACTCCATTTTAATATAACAAAATATTTAACAATATAATGGCGCGAAAATAAGAAAACACATCAAGCAATCATATAAAAATGACAGATTCCAAATTCA